>CM017904.1:516206-518706 GCA_008369825.1 Triplophysa tibetana | reverse complement strand
TGGTGTCCCACCTCCCAGTCTGCACTGAATCTACTGAGAGAAGATGTGCTGGGCGCACCAACACACATCATACTCCACACTGGAACCAACGACCTCACCGGAAGAAGAACAGACGTCACCAAAGTTCTGTCAGATGTAATGAGAACTGCCTGCAGGATCTACCCCGGCGCTAAAGTCATCTTCTCAACCCTTCTGCCCCGTCGAGACATCCCACAAAACATCATTTACCAAATTAACGGAGAGTTAGCCCGAGTCTGTTCCCAACTGAAGAACGTCGCAAACCATCAGCGCATCAGTCATGACCATTTGTACGATCACATCCACATCCATCGAGACGGCATGAGACTGTTCGCACAAACACTAAAGGAGGCAACTTTAAGAAGTCCTCACGAAACGCATGGTGTCCATGAGGAGAGAGTCAGACAGACGGTCAGTTACACCACAGCAGACAACACAGACCTCCATCAGATCAAACACATGCTGAAACTCATATGTGACAACTTCTTACACTAAATATGTGATGATAGTTAGGTACATTCATCTATTCATTTAAATATTTATTTTTCATGATTTATATTATACAAATGTTCATTTCTTTCTTCGTTTACTTTATTAGTAATATTTACTCTGCAATATTGCCTTTTATCTGCTCTACGTAATAGGATCGAGAAATCATACGTTATTTCTGGTTAAAGAAAACAATAACATGTCATCCCTCAAAATAACATGCTATAACATTCAGGGAATGTATTCTTCTGCTTTTGGAGAGAAACACAGAAACCCTGATCTTGTAAATATTGTACATAGTTCTGATATCATAATATTACTTGAGACCTGGAGTCGGTTAGAAGGTCAGATCTCCGCTCCTTTAAACTACAAAGAAATATTTGTACCATCAGTTAAGCATCCTCATGTGAAAGTTGGACGGGATTCTGGAGGAATAATTGTGTGGTTTAAAGAACAACTACTGCATTACATTCAGCCTGTTAAACAAGGGAAAACACATATTTGGCTAAAAATGAAAAGAGAACTCATGTGTTAAGATGAGGACACATACATGTGTGCCGCATACATCCCTCTACATGAGTCTCCATATTATGATGAAGACATTTTCCCAACATTACAGTCGGAGATCGTTCAGTTCCAGTCTTTAGGATCAGTTCTGTTAATGGGGGACTTCAATGCAAGAACTGGGAAAGAACTGGACTTCATTAGTTCTACTGGAGATAAATATATTAAGATTTCAAATGTACACCCAAACAAAGTTAAAACTAAACCACGTCAGAACTATGATGACAATGTAAACAAAAATGGCAAACAAGTCATACAGATATGTAAAAGTCTGGGTCTATATATAGTTAATGGGCGAACAAAAGGTGATTCTATGGGTCAGTTTACATACAGCTCACGTCTGGGCAGCAGCACCGTTGACTATGTCATCACAGATTTACAGCAAAATAAGATCAATTATTTCACAGTCATGCCACAGTTACCTTTATCAGACCACTGTCACATAGTCATTAGTTTAAACAAATCCCTTCATCCTTTACCAGCTTCACATCACAAACACAAACTGTTTCCCCTGCCGAGAAGATTTTACTGGAGGAAATCCAGTCGTGAACAATATGAAGCAGAGCTCAGCAACACTCAATCTGAAACATGATAGACACATTTCTTCTCTCCGTGTTTAAAGAAGATGAGAAAGGTATCAATCTGGCAACAAAACAATTACATCATATTTTTTGGAAAGTGGCCAACAAATCTTTGAAAATAATCAAATTGAACCATGGTAAAAAAGAGACTGACAAAGATGACTGGTTTGATAAAGAATGTCAAATGTCTAGAAGAGAACTACGAATGTTATCAAATAAAAAACACAGAGATCCTTCAGACCATCAGACACGTGCTCTTTATCAACAAACCCTTAAAACATACAAGTCACTGTTAAAGAGAAAAAAAGTTGAACATATGACAACTAAGTTTAATATGATTGAAGAAGCAGTTAACCAAAATTCATTTTGGGACTTTTGGAACAATTTAAATAAGTCTAAAAAAGAAAAACTCATTCCCATCGATGATCCACATATTTGGACCGAACATTTTGGTAACCTTTATACACAAGATGATCCAAAGCCCTCCCAAAAACACCTGACCTCCCAACTACATGAACTAGAACACACTATCAAAGACCAAATGAACCAATTAGACAGTCCTATTTCATTAAATGAACTGACAGAAAAAATAAAATCTCTGAAAAATAAAAAATCTAGCGGCCCAGACGGAATAAAAAATGAGATGTTGAAATATAGCAGCCCTAAATTAAGAGATGCCATTCTCCAATTATTTAATTTGCTGTTGAGATCGGGACACTTTCCTGAGGAATGGAAAGAAAGTCTAATAACACCAATCTTTAAAAAAGGGGACAAATGTGACCCTGATAACTACAGGGGTATCACTGTAAGCAGTAACCTCGGCAAACTATTCTGCTCCATTATTAATG
>CM017904.1:458706-511206 GCA_008369825.1 Triplophysa tibetana | reverse complement strand
TAACAGGTACTTTAAACAGTGTCTGTTCTACCTCCATATCAATGCCATCATCCTCACAAACATTAGACATCACAGAGAGCGCGTTACTTACAGTTTCTCCTTCGCGTAGCGCACAGTTTCGCTTGTCGGTACTGATAACACCCTCGGTCGGTTTGGAAATCGGCGAAAAGTCCGCGGATCGCTCGGTCTCACTTACTTCGGGCCGTGACCGGTTCGCCGAAGGCCGATCCTCCGCGGTCGCCTCCGGTTCACCCCGCACCATCGTAGGCCGATCGCCCGCAATCGCACCCGGCACAGGTCCGTCCGCCGCAGGCGGAACATTTGCGTTGTTCTTTGTTTCTGGACAATCACGGACTAAATGGCCAACATTACCACAGCGGAAACATTTGAAATTATTAGTGGTTGCAAAGATCGTGTAGTCAAACTCATCGCAACGAAACCTAAAAGTCAGATCCAACTCAGAGTCCTCATCAATGATCATGTACACGAAGCGTCTGAAAGAGACGACATGTTTTAATAAAGGAGACACTGATCTTATAGGAATCTTCTTAATTGGAGAAACTAATTTACCGTACCGGGAAAGAGACTGTTTTAGCATTTCATCACTAATGAATGGAGGGACATTTGAAAGCGTCACTTTTTTAGATGGCATTGATAAGGGAAGCACCGGAGTAAAAAGCCCCTCAACAGTGATTCCCCGTTCAACCAGCTCATTCGCTTTCTCAACCGATTTAAAAAAAATAACAATAGCATTATTCATCCTGGACGCTGATAAAACACAATCGTGGCCCACCACTTCACCAATGGCCAAACAACAATCCTCCACACTCACCGCAGACGCCACTTTCACAGCGTGACGCCGTGTGAGGGAGCTTAAGGCCGGCAAACCCGGGGCCGCCATGCTTCCAGCACACACGGCCCAAAAACACAGTTTCACACAGAAAAACAACAAATAAAACAGATTAGACAATCAAAAGAAAATTATCAAGAAAAAGAAAGAAAAAGCAAAAACAAACAAAGACGTTTTTGGTACTATGGCCAAAAATCGCGCTCTCAGCTCAAAGACGCCCTGCTCTCAGCTACGCTCAAACAGAGAGAGAGACAGAGAGAGAGAGAGAGAGAGAGAGAGAGAGAGAGAGAGAGAAAGAAGAGAGAGAGAGAGAGAGAGAGAGAGAGAGAGAGAAAGACAGAGTGAGTGAGTGAGAGACGGACAGACAGACAGAGAGAGAGACAGAGAGAGAGAGAGAGGGAGAGAGAGAGAGAGAGAAAGAAAGAGAGAGAGAGAGAAAGAGAGAGAGAGAAAGACAGAGTGGGTGAGTGAGAGACAGACAGACAGAGAGAGAGAGAGAGAGAGAGACTTTTGACTTGACTTTTAAAACCCCTTTTAATCGGTTATTTCAGGGTCATTTTCTTTTACTAATTACAAATAGTTTATGGTAAATAAAAAATTATTAGACATTACATACATTCAACATCACATTCATAAAAATATCAATTAAACAATTAAATAACAATTAAAGTCAATCTACCAATCACTCGGTTTGCTAGTCCCTCCCAGTTCCCAGTCCTCTCCCAGTTCTTCTCAGAGTATTTATCCGTCCCAAAGTAAACACCTAGTAATTTAAATCCATCCCGATTCCACTGACATTGTTGTGGTAAACAAGGTGGCCCTAAATCCTCCCAGTCTCCCAACAAAATGGATTCACATTTATCCCAGTTTATTCTAGCAGATGTCGCTTTCTGGAACTTGTTCAAACAAGAAGTAAGTTTAGTAACATCCTCATTATTCTTGATTATGACAGTAACATCATCCGCATAAGCAGTAAGTTTAACTGAGCTTAATTCTGGGAATCCTGTCACACCAATACCACTAAGCTCCTTTCTTAGCATAACTAACAGAGGTTCGATAGCAATTGAATACAGAAGCCCAGACAAAGACCACCCCTGTCTTATCCCCCTTGAAACAGGAAAAGGTCTAGTTAAAGACCCATTAATCCTTAACAGACTATAAATATTATTGTACAGCAACCTGACTAACAAAACAAAATGTGGACCAAAACCAAAAGCCTCCAAAGTTTTAAACAAATATTGATGGTCCACCCTGTCAAATGCTTTTTCTTGGTCAAGGGACAGAAAACCAATATCCAGATTATGTTTTTTTGCAACTGTGATAAAATCTCTCTCCAAAAAGAGATTATCAAAAATTGTACGTTTTGGGAAACAAAAAGACTGGTCCTCATGTATTACACTTGCCATACATTTTTCAAGTCTATAAATTATTGCTTTAGACAAAATCTTGAAATCGACACAAATTAAGGAGACAGGTCGCCAGTTCTTAAGTAAGGCAAGATCTCCTTTTTTGGGGATCAATGTTAAAATAGCCCTCCGGCCACTCAATGGAAGTATCCCTTGTTTGACACTTTCAAGAAAAACTGCATACAAGTCCTCTCCAATCAGTTTCCAAAAGGATCGATAAAATTCAGATGAAAGCCCGTCTAATCCCGTTGACTTTGCAGGACTTAACTCCTGAACAGCCGAAGAAAGTTCATCAATGGAAATCAAATTCTCAAGATCTTTACAATCTTCTCCTGATAGTTGTGGTAAGTCACACAAAACTTGTTCAATGGCTGTTTCATCACATTGTTCAGTACAGTAGAGGTCCTCGTAAAAGGAAAGAGCATGAGTACGGATTTCCTGCTGGTCAGTTGTTTCTTCATGATTTCTATCTTTGCCAGGATCTAATGTACAGTTAAAATCTCCTCCTACTACAACAATATTCTCCTGAGGACACTGTGAGAGAGCATCAGACAACTTTCTAAAATATATAATGCGCTCTCGACCAACATTTGGAGCGTATACAGAGAAAAAGGAAAACTTATTAACACCAATGGTAACATCAGCTCTTATAAGTCAACCAGGTACTATCTCAAACATAACTGGTTGATCATTTATACATGGAGAAAAAAATATAGCCACACCAGCACTTAGATTAGTGCCATGACTCATTACAATATTCCCCTTCCAATCACACATCCATTGTGTCTGATTCTGAGTGTCCGAATGAGTCTCTTGAAGCAATATAACATCTGCTTTCTTCATCTGCAGATAATTAATCAGAGCACATCTCTTCACAGTATGCCGACATCCATTGATATTAAAGGATCCAATATTTATAAATGTCATAATAAAAAAAAAGACAAACATTGCAATCTTGTCTCTGTAGTTATTCTTTACTCATGTGCTTGATCTTCCTTTTAACCAAGCTCATGTATTTTTTAATTCTGTAGCGTTTAAGCTGGTCAAGCTCTTCGAGGGTTGCTTTTCTCATAACAGTTGCACAAGATTCAAGAAAGAGTTTGAGATCTGGAAAGTACTTTTCAAGTTTTGGTTTTCTTTGATTGAAGGTGCTGTCAAGAAATTCATTTAATTTCTTAATTTACATTTACATTTACATTTAGTCATTTGGCAGACGCTTTTATCCAAAGCGACTTACAGTGCACTTATTACAGGGACAATCCCCCTGGAGCAACATGGAGTAAAGTGTCTTGCTCAAGGACACACTGGTGGTGGCTGCTGGGATCCAACCAGCAACCTTCTGATTACCAGTTCAGTGGTTTAACCCACTAGACCACCATCTCAACATCTTAATTGTATAATAACGCTTTGATTTGAAACTTTGATCATTTACAGCAGGTCTTTCTTGAGACTCTGCTATGTCAGAAAGTTCACTTTCAGAATCCATGGACTGAGCTTCACTTCCTTCCATCATCAGTCCCTCTTCACTCTGTGACAGACACAGTCCTGATGCCTGAGAATCCACTGATTCACCACCAGGCTCCGCTATTTCAGCGCCATCTACAGGTCTGTTAGATTCACTGATTTCATCAGTCTCTATACCCCTAATGCCCTCTTCACTCTGAATCACACGAACAACATTCATGTCGGTATTCTCAGTCATAGGATTACTGTCATCAACGTGCTTACTTGTCACGTGATCACTGACAGACTCTTCGACTGTAGATGTAGAAGGCGCTTCAGCATTCTGATCAATCCTGTCACCATCATTACAGTCACTTTCATTTGTTGTTAACACAAGAGGTTGTTGTTCCACTGAAGCATTAGGTCCAGTCACATTATTATTATCAGCCTCAACATTATCTGGGCATGACAGTTTTGTATGACCATACTTCCCACACGTAAAACACCTCATTGATTCAGAACTGATGTAAATGGTATAGTCTTTACCCATCAGATTAGTTTTCGCCGATGTATTCAATGATTGAATTTCAGCATTCAAGATCATGAAAGTCTGGCGTCTAAACGACAATACATGCTTTAATTCTGGATTTTTTAGTCCAAGAGGAATCATTTTAATCGGCGCAACTAATTTCCCATAGCGTGCCAACAACCGCTCGAGTGACTCATTGGTGATGAATGGAGGTACATTTGAAAGTATAACCTTCTTAGAAGGATTCGATATCGGCAAAACTGGTAGAAAAGTATCTCTTATGGTCAACCCAAACTCGACTAAATGCTGAACAAAAGAGACTTCTTTCAAGAAAACTACAACCGCTTTATTCATCCTGGAAGCGGACACAATATTACGAACTCCAACTTCACTGCCAATCGCAACTAAACAATCCTCGACTGTTATTGTATCGCCAGGTAAACATTTGCACCCATGCCTAGCGGTTAAGGAGACACAACCATCTGAATTTGTCCCCATTTTTTACTACCCTTTGGTGTTAAAAATACACGACAACTGAATCTACACTACACCAAAATCGAAATAAGGAAAAAGAAAAGAAGAAAGAATCAACTCACTCAAACACGCCGCAAACTCGCTCAGAAGCTCACACTCCGCACAGCAATCGAGAGAGAGAGAGAGACAGAGAGAGAGTCAGTCAGAGAGAGAGGTCACACACTCCTGAGCTCCTGCAACAAACATATTTTACTACTGGATTAACTTGAAATTCCTTGGATATTTTTACAAAGAAGACATACACAAACCTTCATTGACAGAACCAGTTGCTTTTTGAATCAAACTTTTTCACTTAATCTGGATTTCTGGAACAATATATCAGAAAAGGACACAAGGGACACCAACCCAACAATCCTGCTCTGCAAACAAACCAAAAATAACAAGAGGACTAGATTATCAAGGACTATCTGCAACCAGGTACCAAAGTAAGTACTTTACCAACACTTTTTGCCAAATACTCGACAATAACTACAATCAAACAAACAAAAAAAGCAAAAGAAAAGAAAGTTAAAGTTTTACTCAAATAGCGAATAGTGTTACTGAGGCAGCAAACTCTGCTCGACCACACGCCCCACGCCTCAGAGGTGTGAATTGGAAGGTGAGACAACGACTGAGCCAAACAAAGGAGATTCCTCAACCAACGCCCACACAGGTGTGAACGGCCCATTTCACCATGGATGCACAACCCCAATGTGTGGAGGCCATTCCTCTACACTACCCAAAAGAGGTTACAAATGAAACAGCAAGGAAAGTCTACAAAAACAAAAGACTCACAGAAAACTCAGAAACTTTATTCGCAGACCTTCATAAAGATGGTAGCACCAGTAACCTGATTTTCTACACCAACCGACCTCATTCATGGCACAAAGCCATCATCTCAGAATTCCCAAACGCTGAAAGAAAAGGCAGCTGTGGGGGTTTCCAGCTAAAAATTAAAAATGAGGATGATGTAACAACGATCAATGTTAACATCTACAAAACAACAGGGATAGTTGTAGTGAAAAGCACTCAAGGACTATTCGAACAAAACTTCCTCAGTATCAAAGGAAGATTACAGCTGGAACCCAACAATGAGCAACCCACCACAGAGGAATCAGACAGAACCCCAGTTTCTGATGAGCAGCAAGAACATAGAGATCTTCCTAACGCAGAACAAACAAAGGAGCCCCATTCACCCTGCTACTGTACTGAAATGAGAGAGAGATTCACAGCCCTGGAGGGGGAGCTAGTACAGCTCAAAGAAATTACCCTTTCTCTTCAAACCATACAGAGCTCAGACCAATCTGGCAACAACCCCACAGCCAAGCAAAAAGAGGGAGACAACATCAGGAAAGAACTGTCTTCACTTCAGGCCGAAGTGAAGCAGCTAGTGCAAGAGAGGGAGAGGCTCAAGGTTCAGCTGTCTTCACTGGAAACCCAGCTCACACAGCAGACAGAGAGTCACTGGACCCAGTTAACTTCTTTAAGAGAGTAGATAAGAGAACTGAAGCACGAAAAATATACCCACCTCACAGCCTTCAACTCCAAAAATGGTCCAGAACAACAGGTCATCCTTCAAACGGGCCACAGCTCACAGACCTCAGTGTCACAACCCAGCCAAAACCGTCCATCTTCACCAAACCCTTTGCCCAGTACAGAACAATGCGATGAACCTGACAACACTCCAACACCCACAGAGGACGCACAGAAAACAGATATCGTCCTTCTGATGGACTCAAATGGGAAATTTATAGACGAAAAAAAGCTCTTCCCCAAACAAAGGGTGTCCAAACTCTGGTGCCCTAACACGCACAGTGCCCTCAGACTACTGAACGAGGACAACCTAAGATCACCAAGCCACATAATAATCCACACTGGCACAAACGACCTGAGAGCACAACAAGAAAGAGTGGCCACAGCACTAGAGAGGGTAATCGAAAAAACCACAACCACCTTCCCAAATGCCAAAATCACCATCTCGACACTGCTTCCACGGAAAGACTTCCACCAAGACACAATTCAACAGATAAACGCAAATCTCTCTAGAACTTGTGCACTCAAACCTCAAGTGCACCTGGCACATCATCCCACCTTGGACCTCACATGCCTCTATGACCATGTACACCTATACAGAGCATCTGTCCCCATCTTTGCAAAGAAATTAAAAGATGTTGCTCTGAACCGCAGCACCAACAACCCTCCTAGAAGCAACAGAGCAAGGCAGGACCTACCCAGACCATGGATGAACCACACCACACCTTCAAAAAACAGCCAAAGACTGGGAACCCTTCCCTGCCAAAACAACAGCCAACAGACCAGAGCACCACCCCTGCTGCCTACACCCCCCACCCGGCATATGCAACAGAACTCCAGCAGCCTAAGCTATGCCCAGACAGTGAGCAGAAACTCCACACCGACATCTGCACAAGCTCCATCAGGCGAGCTAAAAGACATCCATCAGATGCTGAACCTGATCTGCTCACACCTACTGTCTCAAGACAAAATCTGCAATAAATAAATAAATACCTTATGGATAACAAAGCATTTACCATATCATGTTGAAATATTCAAGGCCTGAGGTCATCTGCTTTTGGACTGAAAAGCAAAAACATAGACTTCAGCTCTGAAACAAAAAACTCAGACATCCTCATCCTACAGGAGACATGGAGTAGAGGAGACGGACCCACTGGTCGCCCTACAAACTACAGAGAATTCATCATTCCATCCGTCAAACTGCCTGGTGTCACACAGGGAAGAGACTCAGGCGGAATGCTGATCTGGCATAAGTACGAATACGCCCACTCAATAAAAATGATTAAAACTGGCCAGTTTTACACATGGATAGAAATCAACAAGACCATCACTTCAACAGATAAGAATATCTTCCTGTGTGCAACCTACATCCCTCCAGCAGAGTCACCCTACTTCAATGAGGACAGTTTCACGATCCTGGAAGAGGAGATCAACTACTTCCAGTCACAGGGCAATATTCAGATCTGCGGAGACCTAAATGCCAGGACAGGCGAAGAATCAGACTCGGTCCACTCCAAGGGAGACAAACACATTCCAGGAGGAGATGTCCTTCCCACACCTACTCACACACAAAGACTAAACTACGATAAAACAACAAACAAAAATGGATTAAGACTTCTCCATCTTTGTCGCACACTGGGTCTGTACATGGTCAATGGTAGACTACGAGGAGATTCATATGGTAGGTACACCTATAGTTCTAAGCTGGGTAACAGTACGGTAGACTATTTCATAACGGATCTGAATCCTAACTCCCTCAGAGCGTTCACAGTCAGCCCACCATCCCCATTGTCAGATCACAGTAAAATCACTCTCTACCTCAATAGATCCAAACCTAACCCAGAGGCATCAAAACAAACTCACCTCCATACCCTAAAACAAACATTCAGGTGGAAACAAAATTGCGAAGATACATACAAAAGCATAACTCGTGAACCAAAAATTCAAAACCTACTGAATAAATTCCTAGATACCCCATTTCCACACAATAATGAAGGTGTAAATTTAGCAGTAGACAGGATTAACCAAATTTTTACAATATCTGCAACGCTATCTAACCTAAAACCCACTAACACAAAACCAAACAAAAAGCCTGTAAAGGAGAAATGGTTTGATAAGGAGTGTAAAAACCTTAGAAAAGAAGTAAGAATTCTATCAAATCAGAAACACAGAGATGCTGACAATGTAAACACACGCCAACTCTACCATAAAAAGTTAAACAATATAAGGACACACTAAGGAAGAAAAAGAAACAAGACACACAAAACCAGTTAAAAGCAATTGAAGAATCTCTAGAAACAAATCGCTTCTGGGAACATTGGAACACACTTAACAAACCCCACCATGAAGATCTTCCCATTCAGAACGGAGACGTATGGATAAAGCACTTCTCAAACCTCTTTAGTAAAATAACCAAGAATCAAGAACAAACTAACCTACACAACAAACTAGGCACTCTGGAGTCAACAATTAAAGATTACCAAAACCCTTTAGACTATCCAATTACACTCGCTGAGCTAGGCCAGAATATACCAAAACTTAAATCCCAAAAATCAAGTGGTATCGACGGTATCCTAAACGAGATGATTAAATATGCAGACCAAAAACGTACAGAATCTTGAATCTTGAATCTTGAGAGAGAGAGAGAGAGAGAGAGAGAGAGAGAGGACAAGACAAAAGATCTCATACATACTGTGAGAAACCTCAAGAAGCTCAAACCTGCTCAAGATATGTCAAGTCCTGCCACGAGCAAAGAACAAGCAGCACAACACAAAACAACACTGACAGAACAACACACACAAACTGACACTTTCACCCTCATTGAGAACTTTAATTAAAGCTCTTTTTCTGTTTATATTGAGATGTATATATTAGGGCTGTCAAAATGAACGCGTTAACACGAGATGATTAATTTCTGGAATTAACGGCGATCATTTTATTAACGCATTAACTCATTCCAGCCAGGTTTTACCCCAAATTCAACCCCCTGCCGCGTTCATTCCTCGTCGCGTAAATAGCATGGGTGACACAAGCGAGCTGGAGGTGTCGGAAGAACCCGTTGGCCCTCTGGATGGACGAGAACTGTAAACTGATTAATATTGTCGAGGACACGGCCCTCGCAGAATTTTTGAAAGCGGCAACTTTAGACGCATTCTACAAGCTACCGTCGAGAGGCACAGCGATCAACTGACGAAAAATCAACTGACGCTAAAAAGAAAACGAAGGAAGTGGATTTGGCTTCAGCCAAATATGTTGCTTTGACAGGAGACCAATGGAGCTCTGTTAGTAACAACAATTATCTGGTGTCACGGCGCATCACATCACTAAAACCTGGAAAGTAATGTCTTTAACCTTAATGAAAACAGAAGAGTGTCACTCTGTAGAGGTTTTTCCTACAACATTTCAAATGTTATTAGATTGTGAATGATAATCTTAAATCTATCATTTACCTTATTAAGTTTATTTTTTATTTTTATTTAGCCTTGTTGTGCAAGCACTGTTGAGCTTGTGCAGAGGCAGCAGCTTTTGCCAGAGGGGAACTGGAATCCCCTGGTTGGGCCTGGGTTCTCCTGAGGTTTTTTTTCTCGATGGGAGTTTTGGGTTCCTCACCACCGTTTGCATATTGTTTTGCACTATCTGCCTGGCCGGGGGGGCTGCTTTAGAATTCAGAAATTAGACATAATTAATATTGCATATAAGAATTTATAGTCCGTTTAATATTTGACCTGTGGTTCTTTCTCCTTTATCGCCAATGTGTGCTTTCACTGTGTGTGTGTGCGTCTATGTCAATGTGTGTGTGTGTGTGTGTGTGTATGTATGTTTGCATATTGTGTGTGTGGAGCATTTGTATGTCTGTCTTTGTTGTTTTCACCTTTGTCTTATTTTTACAGGTATATGCCTTTAGTTTTTTTACTTGTATTCAATGTGTCTCATGTACAGCTGCTTTGTAACAATGAAAATTGTAAAAAGCGCTATATAAATAAAGTCGAGTTGAGTTGAGTTGAGTATGTGCTCAACAGTTTCAAATCGTGGCACACAAGTGGAAAATTGAAGAAAAAAATAGATTTCTCGAAAAGAAAAACGTTCCATTCACTTATTTGCTAAGAGCAATGGCTAAATTGCCAAAATTGTTTAGAATTAAAATAGTTATTTTGATTTGTCAATAATAACAAAGAAGAGACGAATGTAATATCCTCTTCTTGTCATTTATCTTTCTGTTCTGAGAACAATATAGGCTACACAGAAAACGTGAATTTTTCAAATCATATTTAGTATTGTGATTAATCTAAATTAATTCAAGAAACCTTGTGATTAATTAGATTAAAAAATAATTAGATTAAAAAAACAGTATATATTTTTATTTATAGACTTTTAATATTATTTTATTTTTTATCTTAATCTGTATTTGTGCATGTTTATATTTAATATTCTGCTTTGGCAATGTAAATTTTCTTTTATCATGCCAATAAAGCTCCTTTGAATCTTGAATCTTGAATCTTGAGAGAGAGAGAGAGAGAGAGAAAGAGAGAGAGCATGAGAGAGAGATAGAGAGAGAGGGAGAGAGAGAGAGAGAGAGACAGAGAGAGAGAGAGAGGGAGAGAGAGAGAGAGAGAGAGACACAGAGAGAGAGAGAGACAGAGAGAGAGAGAGACACAAAGAGAGAGACAGAGACACAAAGAGAGAGAGAGACACAGAGAGAGAGAGAGAGAGAGAGAGAGAGAGAGAGAGAGTAAGGTGGTGTTGTTGAGAGTGATGAACATTATCTGTTATTCTTCATATTAAAGTGAATGAGGTGTGGCAGCCGGTGGGGTTCGCTCATCATGTCACACACACTCACTTGTGTCTGGAGGTGTGGACACCGGCTGAAATGACTCCTCTCACATTCCTGCAGATAATGTGGCCATCACGGGTCTTCATGAGCACTTCAGAGCTCCTCACTCGTGGCGCTCACACAGTATCATGTCTAGTTAAAATGTTCCACCTTTAGCATCATATCTGAAATCATATATGAGCTGAGATGCCATTGACAGTGTATCATGAAACTTGTGCTGATGTTCAATCGCCACCCAGGAAACTCTGAACCATGAGAAAACTAAGAATAATCTGAACTACACATTGGTGTGCTCCAGTACGACACGACTGTTTGGTTACCAGCCTGAGGACCAGAAGACTAATGCAATTCATCAGCTAACCTTTTTTCTGGGACTTTAAAGCTGCGTCACCATGGTAACCCTGCAGTGCTGGTGCTGTTTACCATCCCTGTCCAAATAATGAAAGGTTGAGTATAGAGCAGTTCATCTGTCCGGGTGTGTCTTCATCCCGTCGGGGAACATCATTTTACACCTGACGTGTTCATCACAGGTCACTCCAGAAAATGACGGCCAACCCTCAAACCTTCAGTGTTAGAATACATGATAACTCATAACCTTCCTAACTTTACATTTATTTCATAAAAGAAGTAAACTCTGCAGTCACTGTCAAATCAGTATTAAAAAGAAGAATGAATTTAGGCACGTATGCATCTCAATGTCAGCAAAAAAATATTTAATATTCCAAATGATACAAGCATTTCACTCACTGAAATTAAATAACAGTTGATCATTTGATAATTTTTCAAGTTTCATGAAAGCGTACTCACCCTTTATGTGCACTTTAATAAAAAAGAAAATATCGTTCTACTTGGCAAAGATGTTCACCGATGGTCCTGTTTATTGTTCATGTTCAGCTTTATAGGGTGAAATAGAGTAAATCAAACACGTGTGAAAGTGAAACTGTTCTTTTCTATACACACAGTATTCTTAGAGATACATTTAACATATTTAATAATACACTAACATAAACTTTAAGTATGAGAAGATTAAGAATTGTGCTGAGTCTATACATCGAAGGGTGCATTTACAAGTGTGCTACAACTATTGAACACCTAGACCTAGAACACCTAGATGTACACTTGTAGAGAATCTAGTAGTATTGAAATAGTACACTTCTACTAGTACTTGTAGTTGAACTTTAACATAATAAATTTACTTTGGAGTATAAGGTCGAAACAAATCTCTACAACAAACTGTGGTGCAGTACACATGTTAACAGTTTTCACACACAAACAGAGAACAAAAGAGAAAGAGAGAGAGAGATAGAGAGATAGAGAGAGAGAGAGAGAGAGAGAGAGAGAGAGAATGAGTGAGTGAGTGAGAGAGAGAGAGAGAGAGAGAGAATGAGTGAGAGAGAGAGAGAGAGAGAGAGAACGCTGGACATGTGTTGTGTAATATTGTGTGCTTTATATTCATGACTCTCAGGTGTCTGGAGGGGCTGGCGGCTGCCGAGGGGTCTGCCACATTCCACCCCAAACAAGGCAGTGCCGCGGGGCAGATAAAGGGGGCGCACCACATGAGCTGACAACACAACAAGCAAATATGCAGATCAGGCTTGCCAAGCTCCCGTTGGTGTTAATGCGCTCTGCGTCTGTGAATGGCACAGTCAGCTCCAGTCATACCTCATCCATTCACCGCTGTGATTTATTAGCAAGTCCCTTTCTAATCTCTTCATTAGAAGCAGGATTAATGATCAGATGAATGATATAATGTTCTAATGTATCTGGAGACCGTACTGTCATGCAGCGAATCAAAGCCTCTCTCTCCAGAGCTGAGAATGTCACCGTGTGAAACCCCTTTCATGTGTTCCAGAGCGCCTTCATTTTTCCTCTGCTCTTGTATTGTTCCAGCGACAGTGTGGACGGGCCGGAGGTCCAGGGCTCGCTCCTTCATATCTGTCTCTGTCACGACGCTGTGTCGCATCTTGAGTTGGTTTATGTTCTGAAAGAGCCAATGTGACATGTTGATGTCTCTTATGAGATCTACCTGAATGAAGAGATTGACAAGGTGTGAGACGGTGGGATGAAATGAATCATTTCTTCTCTTTGGTCGTTTTATAAATTGTGCCGTTGAAATAAAGGCACTTTTTGTCTAGGATGACACAGATTGGGTTAGCCTGTCAAGTGTTCCTATGTATGTCATGACGAATACATACGAATCATGTTAAGGATTGTACGCTTTTATTATGTAAATATATGTATTACATAGCTTCTGATCTTTAAAATAAATACTAATCATTGACAGGTGACTCATTCTGTGGATGTGTGGTGTAGAGTAGCATCAGTGAATGTTTGGATGTTTTGCAACCGTGTGTCAGTCAACGTCATACGTGAACATGACAGTATTCAGGCTTCTTCAGAGCACTTTATCAATCATGACACTAAATACATTTTGTATTAAAAAGGAAATTTCTTGAAATGAAAGAAAATATCTTAGGACTGAATAATGAAGAAAGCTCAGTCCTAAAGAGGTGATGTCAAGATGCTGCTTCTGTTTCTCTATCTCTACTGTAAGTGTGTGTTTGTCTGAAGACGTGTGAGAGGTTTACATTACCTGTCCTTTAGATCCTACAGTAGAGAAAAGAAAAAAGAAAATACAAAAAGTGTCATTCTAGAAGGCAGAAATCATTTTCAGTCTTAGGAAATGTTTTAATAATATATTGTATATCTGCTAATATATCAGTTATCAGCTTCCAATGTTCAAGAATGATTTGTTATCGTTATCGACCAAAATTTACACATCAGTGCATCCCTAATTTCTTTGTTTTAATGTGTTAGTTAGCTGTATGTTTGAGTTATTATGGCTTAAATCAACACAAAGGAACAGCAGAATGCACACTAAAAACACATGATTTATGAAACATTCTCTCGTTTTGGAACCAAACTTTTCACACATATACAGTATATATATATATATATATATATTTCATTGTTTATCATTTCAGAGAAAACAACGTGTTTGTATTTTGAAAACCCATCACACATGTAAAACAGAGTCATTAAAGAGCAATAGATGACAATGATTGTTTGAGCTACAGGGCAGAATATTTCCCACATTACCGCGTGTGTGTGCTGGTGCAGGGTGTGAAAATGGAAAGACTTGTTTCCCATTGGAATATATTACACAACTGTTTCCATTTACTGATAAAAGAGAGACATACAGTACAGAGAGCAACAGTCGTGTGTTTGATGAGAAAACAACTTGAAATAAATCTGTTTTGTGTAAAGTATTAAACATCCAAACATGGACGATCTTCAGCAGTAGAGTGATTTAGTATGAAGAAGGAACACAGGTCATGACATCGAGGGAGCAGAAGTCCATATGTTTGATCCACAATCCTCCCGTTTTGACTTCTGGGCAGTGTACTGGTCCTGTTAACATGAAAAGTTAAAAATAGCCCAAGCCAGGCTAAACACATGGGATGAGGTCTTATCTTTAGTGTAACAGTGGTGGAGGTGATGCTGAGGAGGTGACAGGATTCATGTAGCGTGGAGTGGAATGCAGCGGGATGGATAAGAGCCGAGATGCGGAAGAATCATGATGTCATTTATCGGATATGAAACGGATGTTGAGGGTGTTACCCGACGGTATAAAACATAAGTAAAGATAAAGAGAGTTTCATAATATTAGCAATTTTTTAAGTAAGTCTGGTCATTTATTTACACTTTAAAAGACGTTGATTAAAATCAGAGTGCTATTTCTTTTCTGTTTCTAAACTCTGCGTCTGACACAGTGGCCCTGTTAAAGCAACACACCTGTAAATCTGTAAATTCACACGCTCATCCTGTCAGAAGGACAATTCTCATCAAATTTCTCAAATCCAGATCATGTGACGTCTTCATGAGTTTCAACAATGACACTCTCATTTGATTCTCTTTTTATGTCTTGTGAGAGATACCTGAGGTGCTACTTAACTGAGATCTCCATCACACCTCTTGAGCTCTGAAAGAGAAAAGTGTTCTCCTGCGGGTCAGGACGGAAGACAGGTCAGTGGACATCTGAGGACACATCATTTACATTACGTCATTTGGCAGACGCTTTTATCCAAAGCGACTTACAGTGGACTTATTACAGGGACAATCCCCCTGGAGCAACATGGAGTAAAGTGTCTTGCTCAAGGACACACTGGTGGTGGCTGCTGGGATCGAACCAGCAACCTTCTGATTGCCAGATCAGTGGTTTAACCCACTAGACCACCATCTCCATCTCATGATGAGACGGCTATTAAAACCATCAATGTTATCTTCAAGTGTTTCAGAAGCAAACATCGACACACTCAGTGATGTAAGAATCATTTGACTGATGGCTTTCTGGGGGACACATTTGCTATACATGACAAATCTGAACTCTTCCACAAACAAATGACATTTTAAGGATCATTAAAATCATAATTAGCTCCATTGACGTGTCATGATGAAAAGAGCAGTGCTCAGTCAACTGTGTTAAGATGAAATATGGCCTATGGAGGATTATGGTCATTAAATGATCCCGGGGTTAACCCATCATCACTCGCTTTTATTACCAACACATGAAAAGCATCAACTGTACATAGCTGTAGTCTCAATGTAGTACATCGTTTGAAATAGATTTGAAAATGTCTAAAATAATATATTACAACATAAACACACACAAACCTTGACAGTTTTACATGACATCCTGATGATCCAGATCTTTATATTGTTGTTTATTCACTTTTCAGCTTTTATACATGTCTCACGTCTGATTCCTATATGTTAGGGTTGTGGTGTGTCGTTTTGTATGGTGATCTGACGTCATTTCACTTCAAATCAAACAGACTAAACCTTCCTTGACTTGTTCAGGAAACTCGTGTGGGCAACTTTTTTGCATGAACATATGGTCCAGATGATGTTTTCAACACTGACCTCCATCACACCATCACTGTCATGTGGAGAAAAGCAAGGAGCCCTCCCAGCTGCTGTTTTCACGGGCATCCGTGACGAAATCCGCTAAATATAAGAGCGCGCACCTGGACACGCGTCTCGAGAGGAGAGTCAACTGAAACGCGCACGGCCACCGCTGCTGACCTCCAGCAATATTCAAACAGCAATGATGTTCAACATCTTCTGCGTCTCTTCGCTTCTTCTGTTCCACCTGACAGGTGCCAAACCGGTGTCCAGTTTACAGGTGAGTCTTCTGATGCTCGAGCTCAATCTTGCATGTGACACGCGCACTGCTAACACATGAAAACGTTTACCGCAGAGTCTCAAGGAGCTTTTAGATGAAGAAATAAACGCGCCGCTCGCGGAGTCGCAGATGGAGCACAAGAGCGCGCAGGTGGAGGCGCGCGAGGAGGCGCATCAGTGGGATTCGGACCCTGGAAACTCCGCGCTGGCTCGCACGGACGCCGCGCTCGAGCGCCTGCTGGGAGACATCCTGTCCACATCCAAACGATCCTGGAGCCGCTTTAAGAAGGGCGGACTGAGGAGCTGTTTTGGGGTCCGACTGGAGAGAATCGGGTCATTCAGCGGACTCGGGTGTTAAGCGACAGGTACGTTTGGAGATGAAGGTGTCCTTGCTCGTGAAAGTGATTACATGCTCGTGTTGATGTGCATTAAAATAGAAAGTATATGTCCTCACGTCATGTGTCATATATGTTGCAGGTGCGGCTGTCACGGCACATTTCTTGACTTGAAATCCTCGCGCAGGCACCTCTGTGTTGACTGCAGGTTTACTGTAGATTTGTGTTCAGGTGATATCTGTCTGTCATTATTTATTCTGGATTTAGATCTGTAAATAATTGTATGGAAAGACACTAATGCTGCCTTGTACTGTTGCATCTATTTATTTATTTATTGATTGATTGATTGATTGATTGACGTTCAATGGACTCATGTTTCATGTAAGATGATGAATATTGCCACAAAATAAATATTGTGTGTCAACTTTGTCCAGGACTAAAACGATCAAATTTAAAAATGAATGACAGGCTGTTGAAGAGAAATGATTCCACATGCAGGTGTGGGTTTGTCCATCTCAAACAACTCATTTATGTACGGTATACTCACTGTCTAAACAGAAAAAAAGCATGAGAGTCAATTATTACTAAATAAAAGAAATGAGCACAAGCCTTGATTCTTCTTTAAATATGAAGTTTGGACGGTGGACAGATGTGCTCTCTGCCTGATTCTATGCAGTTTGATGTAGTTAGATGTCACAACATAGAGCCACAATTCTTCTAAATATTTCAATTTATTCAGTATATAAAACACCACAAATCCTCCCCACCCTCTCTCTTTTCTTTCAGCTGTGAGTTTACTTAAGAAATCATTGCTGTTCAGACCCACTGATCATCCATCCATCAGTCTAGTTCCATCTTTCTTTTTTCTTCAAGCTTTTTTCTTTATGTTATGTTCTCTGTGTGTTCTTAAAGCAAAGTTTTGTTATGTTGATATGTGAAAAATAAACTATATAACAGAAAAACTGCTGTTTTTATATTTGCTTGCACATTACACATCTGTTACAACATAAAACAAGCAAACGCTGATAAATCCTTGAATTGAGCAACCGAATAAAATAAATGTATGCATAAATCATGTGTCATTTCAGAAGTTGTGGGTGTCAAACATGTCTGCTATAGTCAGAGGTATCCACTACATCTGTCTCTCTCCTTTAGATCTCACATCTCTTGAGCCGTACAGACAGAGAAGCCCTCAAATTCAGCAGTATATTGTCACGACAAAGTAGAGTAAACACGTGTATACATACAGCCGCTAAGATGTAATTTAATGTATTTTATTTTATATGAATAATGTATTTATTTAAAAATCTTTTAACTTTTTAGGTATGTGTAAAGGAAAAAAGTTTCATTCTGTAAACTACACACAACATTTCTCCCAAATGTCAAATAAACTGCATTTATTTTAGCAGAAAATAAATTCAATTCAAGTTTATTTATACAGGGCTGTTCACAATGTGCATTGTTCCAAAGCAGCTTTACAGGAGCAAACAGGAAAAACAGAAAAGGTCAAACATAGAACAGTGCATGGTGTTTATAAAACAATCAAGATCATTCTAATAAATAACATATAATTAATAAATAAATAAATATAGTCTCCCGGTGAGCAAGCCAACATTGCCCTGCTGGAGATACAGGTGAAAATAACAAAAAAGATGCTTTGTGTTTTATCAGACTACAAATAAAGAGAACAAGTTCCGAATCACTTTTAAGCAATAAAACTGTCGGATTTCTATAGTATTAAGGAATAGTTAAAAAAAATGTTTTAATGTGATCATCTGGATTTTTCTCACAGTTTTCCTGTTGTCAGTCTTTCAAATTGCTGTTGAATGACTTTTGGTTGTGTTTAACTTCAACAGACACTGAACAGGAGTTCAGAAGGAGGAGAAGTGCTGATTTGAAATAAACATTTGGAACGATCTCTTTATTGGTTTCTTTGGCTGCATAAACATTGAATGTCTGCATCTTCTGTTTGAATGTAAAAATATAAATGCATTTAGAGAAACACATTCAGGATGTAAAACAAATGGGTTTTACAGAATGTTTGAATGATTAAACTACATCCATATAAACATTTTTCGCAAAAGACAAAAATACATTGAATTATTTTATGCCAAAAATCATTTGGATATTAAAGAAAGGTCATGTTCGATAAAGATATTTTGTAAATTTCCTACTTTGAATATATGAAAACTTTATTTTTGTGTGTGGATGTCCTGTCACAGTGCCTCTGATTCACAACTCCATTCGCCATTTTCTCAATATTTTGATGTTTTGCATTCCAGAGTATTAAACGGTTTCTATCTCAGCCAGATATTGTCATATTCTAACAACTCATACATAAATACAAATCTTATTTCTTCAGCTTTCAGATGATGTAAAAATCTCAATTTCGAAAAATTGACCCACAAGACTGGTTAGTTGTCCAGGGTCACATATAGTAATAACAAATCCATTACTTTCTAAAAGCTTCACAACATGATATGTTTCGATGTGTGTGTGTCACACTGAGGAGTTCTCTGCTACTGACAAACATCCTTCAGCATCTTCTGCATCTTTCGCCTCTCTTCCATCAGTGACTGCGTGATGTTGACAACTATTAAAAAAAACACTGAAAGCTCATGTTTGCTGTTGTCTTCTTGAACATCAATGTAAATTCTGTATCAATATTGTGCTTATTTTGCCTTGGAATGAAAAGATCTTGAGCTGACGGAGATCCTCCTGTATGTGATCTGAATCCAGATGTCAAGGAGCGAGGAGGTTACGTTTGATCACGTTGTGAAACGAGAGTGTAGTTCCAGTAAATTTGTGGATGTCAGGAGTCTCTGCTATGTGTGGCCCATGCGTGACTCCCTCTATACACTTTAAAAGGACTCGTTTCCGACAGCACGCGCTATCAGAATGAGGTGTTGGAATGCAGCGCTCATTCCTCACATAACTTGCGTGTCAAAGTTTTAGGTATATAAGATCCAGAGGATCCACTGATAAAGAGAAAAACCCTCTGAGAGACACGTCGAGAGGAGAGCAGCAGAGAGAAGAGAAAACATGAGATCATCCAACATTCCTCTGACTTTGGCCTTCCTCTTCGTCTTCAGCGTTCAGCTCATGGAGGCTTTACCGCTCCACCACACAGAGGCCTTAACAAGCCCGGACATGGACGTCTTGATGGTAAGTCCAATAGCAAGAATCTGGAATGAAAAGAATCTTTGAGAAAGTGAACTGATGTGTATGTGTCCCTTCAGCTTCTTCTACAGCGTCTTGAAGATGCTCGTCCCGCTTCAGCACGGGACCAGGAGCAGGTCAACATTGATCAAACGCTCCTTCAACCCGAAATGAAGAGGGATGTCAGAGAGTATCTGTCTGCTCGGGACCTGAAGACCGTCCGGCAGGAGTCCAAGAGATATTCCGGCTGTTTCGGCAGTCGACTGGACAGAATCGGCTCCATGTCGTCTCTAGGATGTAACACTGCCAGAAGGACCAACAGGTTAGTGTCCGCAACAATCATGTGATTGAAAGAAGAAGAAAACATACGTGAGAATTACTGAGTGTCTTCTCTTCTTCTTCAGGTCCTGAGAGAAAGTGATGTCATAACCTCCTGCGTCAATCTACACCACAGAGTCCAGCCATTGTTCTTTACATATTTATTGAGATATTTATTCAATTGTCAAGTTATATATTTATATGCATCTTTCCTTTAATTGTCATTCTTTTGTTCAATAAATGATATGCTGACATGCCTTTGGATTGATCTCCTCTTTTTTCTTTAATGTCTTTGATGAAACAAGGGAATTCAAGCCATTTTCCTCAATACTGTTCATAAGTTAGGCTTTAAGATCACGATGAGATCACACTTCAGCTCTGACATCTCAATACACAACATTCCCTTCGTTCAACAACGACAGTGTAGCACAATGATAAACACACTGTATTTGTGATGTGACGCAGGATAGGTCTTCACCAGGCTTGGATCAAACACCTTGTGTGTGTCAGTGCTTTCTGCATTTGAAAAATGTATTGAGAGCACGAATGAAAATGCAGAACCTTAATGGTTGTAATTCCCAAATGCTTGGACCTGAGGTCAGTCAGTCTCTAATGAAAGAACACACTTGGCAGATCTTTGATGAAACAAACATCATCAGGAGAAAGTTCTAGTTCATTTGATCTTAAGTGATCTACATCTTGGTTATTTTACACCTTTCCAGTGATCTAGAGTTTTCCATGAACAGGTTCCAGCGGGGGAACAGTGACATTTAAAAGGTTCAATTATTTGAGATTGTGACTCTAACAAAACATGAAATATTAAGTTCACTAATGTCTCATCAACCAAACGTTGCCTTTCTGTTGGTTCATGACCCCTGACAAACCTCAGACATATGAATCCATTACCTCGTGTGTTTGAATTCATTCACAAGCACATCTGGAGTCGTCTCTTTATTCAGTCTTACGAACATGATCACAGATTTATGTCTGAAACTGCCACAATTTTCCTTACAGAAAAGACCCAAGAAACTCACATGTGCAAAAATACACGCGATCAAATGTAAAAGCCCATTAGATCACAACATGTAGTGATATTTCTTTTACAAAAATGTTCCAAAAACACACATTTGACAGGTGTGATTGATCACATGCTCATGTGTGTTTTCTGTAAGGGCGTCATAACGTTCCAGTCTGACATGAAGGCATCTGATGATGATGTCATTGAACTTCTGTCCGCTCCATGTCTGTTTAAAGGCCGTGGTCTCCTGATGGTTCTCCGTGTGTTCTCTATCGGCTGTGAAGCGGATGCATTCCCGCTGATGTATGCCATACGTGCGTGCCGTCTGAGGTCACCGCGTCGAGCGCCGGACATCAGACATCTCCACGGCAGCAAACAGACACTTAAATGGAAATGCAGCGCAGGACTCTTATCAGACGAGAGGTGTTGGAATGCACTTCACACGCTCCACGAGAGATGAGCAGCTGACACTCAACTGTCCCTATATAAACCAACTTCAGGCAGACGGCCAGTTCACAATCCAGAGGAACACAGCCATGAGGATGATGATGATGAGAGGAATCGCTCTTCTGCTGCTCGTCTGCCAACAGATGGATGTACGCGGCCACACACTGAGCAGACACACCGCCAACATCAACACCAAACTCGAGGTACAGTACACCAACCAACATTTGATTCTGTGTCTCCAACCGGCTCGATGATCCCAGCGTGATCTCAGGACGTCTCGCACACTCGTGAAAATAAAGGTGCTTCACAGCGATGCCACAGAACAATCATTCAGTCAAAGGTCCTTTTTGGTCATCCGAGCAACCTTTTCTCGTCACAGAGAACCTTATGTGAAAAAGAAAGGTTCTTAAGATGTTAAAGGTTCTTCAGATGTTAAAGGTTCTTCAGATGTTAAACATTCTTCAGATGTTAAAGGTTCTTCAGATGTTAAACATTCTTAAGATGTTAAACGTTCTTCAGATGTTAAAGGTTCTTCAGATGTTAAAGGTTCTTCAGATGTTATAGGTTCTTCTGAAGCACCTTTTTTAAGAGTCTACGTCATCCAATGAGACCTCGGGCGGAATATTTATTCTTCAATTTGTAACACAACACTTTCTGTTTTCTACAATAAAGAGTTCAAACCAGAGAAATGAAGCGTTCTGTGAGCTCAGGGCTTTTAAATCTTTTTTATCTTTCATTTTCATGAAGGTCACTTTGAACTTGACCTGGCTGTGGATGTATAATAAGATAAAGCAGACGATGAGAGTGTTAACCGTGTTGGTTTTTCTCTCCAGAGTTTGTTACAGCAGTTTGAAGAGATTCTGAACACAAAAGAAACTTCTGACAGAGACACAGATTATGAAGAAATCAACCGGGGCGTGATGGAGCAGAGCCCGGTCTCCACGGACTGGGACAGAGAAGATGACGTCATCGCCACCGAGGACTCGAACCCCGCCGAGGGATACGAAACGCAGAGAAAACGCCTCATGGATCTCCTCATGTCCACCCGGAGTCGAAGTTTGTCTGGATGTTTTGGGGGAAGACTGGATCGCATCGGCTCCACCAGCACACTCGGGTGCAACTCCAAGAAAGGCTAGCGTGAGTGACAGATCCTCCTCCTCCATCCACCAATCCTACATGTAGCATCCAGGATTTGATCAGACTCTGGATGTTTTTTGAGAGAGTCGCTCGTCTGTCGGCTGAAATTTTTCACATTAAATTGATTTTGACAGATTTATGGATCCAAGGTCTTCTTGTGTTAAAACTGTACATTATTCAGATTTCATTTAGCTTGCTTTGTGATCATATTTATTAGGAATGACTAACCCGAGTGCTCAATGTGTATTATTCTTCTGCATTTATTCATCAACTGCTGATATGCAATGTTTTCTTGACCAGACACTTGTTTTATGTGTGTGTGACACACACTCTGTGATACCACAGTGGGAATCGGTTGTGAAATACGTGAGATTTTAGGAACTGTACGATCTGATTCTCCACCAGTTGTAGAACTGAGAATGTAACCTTAATAAAACAATTCGACCAAAAAACTTTCTGTGAGATTCTGTGTTTTGTGCTCATGTTAATACGACACAGAGAAAGTCATTATATGACTCACGCACGCGCGCGCGCACACACGGTCTATTAACACTCATTAGGCGACGCGTCAGTGCTGGACCCTAATGAGTGAAGCAGCTGCAGGTGGTTCTTATAAACACCTGCTCGAAGCCTTTAAAAGTCCTCTGGTCGTGTCTCCTTTAATCCCTCGAGCTGAGCGCAGCGGGACTCTGAGCTGATTGCATGAATAATGCGCGCGCTCGTCAGGGACACGTCACATGTCAGACCTCGCTCACAGTCTAACAGCCTGACACACATCATCCAATTACAGCCCATCAGTCATGTGTGTGTGTGTGAGCCTCATCATGTGTGTGTGTGAGCCTCATCATGTGTGTGTGTGTCTGTGTGTGTGTGTGAGCCTCATCATGTGTGTGTGTGTGAGCCTCATCATGTGTGTGTGTGAGCCTCATCATGTGTGTGTGTGTCTGTGTGTGTGTGTGAGCCTCATCATGTGTGTGTGTGTGAGCCTCATCATGTGTGTGTGTGTGAGCCTCATCATGTGTGTGTGTGTGTGAGCCTCATCATATGTGTGTGTGTGAGCCTCATCATGTGTGTGTGTGTGAGCCTCATCATGTGTGTGTGTGAGCCTCATCATGTGTGTGTGTGTGAGCCTCATCATGTGTGTGTGTGTGTGAGCCTCATCATGTGTGTGTGTGTGAGCCTCATCATGTGTGTGTGTGAGCCTCATCATGTGTGTGTGTGTCTGTGTGTGTGTGTGAGCCTCATCATGTGTGTGTGTGTGAGCCTCATCATGTGTGTGTGTGTGAGCCTCATCATGTGTGTGTGTGTGTGAGCCTCATCATGTGTGTGTGTGTGAGCCTCATCATGTGTGTGTGTGTGTGAGCCTCATCATGTGTGTGTGTGTGTGAGCCTCATCATGTGTGTGTGTGTGAGCCTCATCATGTGTGTGTGTGTGAGCCTCATCATGTGTGTGTGTGTGTGAGCCTCATCATGTGTGTGTGTGTGAGCCTCATCATGTGTGTGTGTGTGTGAGCCTCATCATGTGTGTGTGTGTGAGCCTCATCATGTGTGTGTGTGTGAGCCTCATCATGTGTGTGTGTGTGTGTGTGTGTGAGCCTCATCATGTGTGTGTGTGTGTGTGAGCCTCATCATGTGTGTGTGTGAGCCTCATCATGTGTGTGTGTGTGTGTGAGCCTCATCATGTGTGTGTGTGAGCCTCATCATGTGTGTGTGTGTCTGTGTGTGTGTGTGAGCCTCATCATGTGTGTGTGTGTGAGGCTCATCATGTGTGTGTGTGTGAGCCTCATCATGTGTGTGTGTGTGAGCCTCATCATGTGTGTGTGTGTGAGCCTCATCATGTGTGTGTGTGTGTGTGAGCCTCATCATGTGTGTGGGTGTGAGCCTCATCATGTGTGTGTGTGTGAGCCTCATCATGTGTGTGTGTGTGTGTTTGAGCCTCATCATGTGTGTGTGTGTGAGCCTCATCATGTGTGTGTGTGAGCCTCATCATGTGTGTGTGTGTGTGTGTGTGTGTGTGTGTGTGTGAGCCTCATCATGTGTGTGTGTGTGAGCCTCATCATGTGTGTGTGTGTGAGCCTCATCATGTGTGTGTGTGTGAGCCTCATCATGTGTGTGTGTGAGCCTCATCATGTGTGTGTGTGTGTGTGAGCCTCATCATGTGTGTGGGTGTGAGCCTCATCATGTGTGTGTGTGTGAGCCTCATCATGTGTGTGTGTGTGTGTGTTTGAGCCTCATCATGTGTGTGGGTGTGTGAGCCTCATCATGTGTGTGTGTGTGTGTGTGAGCCTCATCATGTGTGTGTGATAAAGTGACATCACAGAATCTGAGGATATCATTGTATGACTCATAAACACTTAAAACTCATCTCTTCTGTGAATACTGGACAGACCTCTAACACTCTCTTTCTCTCAAGCTTTTGTTGTAATTAGTAACTTTGTATTTGCATCTATTGTATAATTTCTCCGGTATGATCTCTTATTGCTCTCTGAACTCTCTGTTCATTGACACAGAGCTCGATTCGTTGTCAGTGTTTAATGAAGCTCGTCTTCCTCGCGGGAAATGAAATCAGTGCGTGTCGGACACACATCAGACTCTATTATACGAGGTTTGTGTGCGCGCGTCAAAACTCGTTTAACTTCACGCGCTCGACCGTGAAGACGTCAAGAAGTTCATCAGGTGCGCAGCGCGCGCGCACTCTTTACCTTCAATACAGTTCACACATGATATCCTCATATCCTCTTTTATTTCTCATGATGGATCAGTTTTCTTTCATCACGTTATCACACTCAGTGAACATGAGAACTAGTCTATTATTTGTTTAATTTAAGGGTTAAATATCAATTACAATTTTATAAAAGTTTTGTTTAAACAACTTATAGAAACTAACATAGGACTGTCATATTGTCATAGAACATTTGTATATTATTCCCCTTATATTGTATTCTGTATTGATTCACACTGTATATCCAGCACTTGCTAATTGCACTTCTGGTTAGACCTAAACTACATTTCGTTACACTCTACTTGATATGTGTAATGACAATACAGTTGAATCTAATCTAAAAATATTAACAATTATACACTTGGTACTTTAGTATAGATTATTTTTGCTTGCTTAGCAGGAAATGACACCTCAACTAAAAAACGTTAACCCAGTCTAAATTCTTGAGTAGTTTTAATTTTATGAAACTGTTTGTTAAGAATATTAAGAAAATAAATAATTCAAATGTATTTTTAGCAGACAGCTTTCATTTGTAAATGTGTTATATAGATTATTAGTTCAACTGTACTGTCTGCCTTCTCAAGCCCACATATGGGGACATAAAAAATGAAAATGCTAGTTTCTGATCGTCAATGAAGGCATTTAGCAGTCTTAGATTAGATTTAAATTACATTTCTAACACAACACTCCATTGTAATATATAAAATTCCTTATTGTGTAAAAAAGAACAATCTTAAATGTTATTATGGAAATGCATTAAAATGACATTCATTGAATACTGTAAATTCATTTAAACAAAAGTTTTACAAGTGTGCACATTTTATTCCAAGTACGTGCATATTGTAGATGATATTAACATGTCAGTTGCATATGAAGCTTTTAAAACAGACGGCTGGTGACTTAGTCTCCATCTGAATCACATGAACTAAAGCTCAAACATGAAACCGTGCAATATGCTGGTAAACATACATCATTAAGCACAAGTCAAGTTTAACAGAAATAACAGTTTTCCTTCGCAATCAAAAATACTGCAATATAGGCCTACATCATCGTATATACATTAAAAACATTATTTGCAACACATAGGAAAATCACAGTGGGAGTTTTTAAATAAAACAAACAATAAGAAATAACAATGAACAAAACAAATATAAAGTGTATTTCTGCTAATACAGTGTTCTCTGCTGTCATATGAAGATTCACATCTGCAGAAAGCCACAGACCCGTGTTTTCACATTCATATCATGAACCCATGTTACGTGAGACAAACTAACTTGTCTATTAAGGTTCAATCCCTGTATTTATATTCCCATCAATGTTCAATACTACTGACACACAGCGTGAGAATGTCTGACAAACGTCAGGGAATGTAAATGATCCTCACATAATGCCACAAAATAATAGACTAATATTTCACTCTTAAAAGGGCAACACTTGACAATAGACTGTATTTGTTAACATTAGTAAACGCATGACCAAACAATATAGTGATTTCAGCATTTATTCACCCTTGTTTATGTTCATATCAACATGTTAGTTGACTGAGCGTAACCTCATGTTCACATCATACAACTTAAACATGTTTAGTAAATGCTGCTGTAGAAGTTGTGTTCATGTTAGCTAATGTTAACAAATGAAAACCATTGCTTAAAAAACGAATGAATATGAATATTCAGCCTCAAATTCTCTTTAGTGCAATTCAGTTAACCATGCAAAAGTATAATAATACAAACCAATGGTCTTAAAAAAAGCCCTCGTATCATTTATGCAAACAAACAAATCATTATTTTCAACTGATTTGATTGACTGGGCTGTAAATGCCTGGAATGAAACCAATAGTGTTATGTTTGAGATGAGCAACACCACATTCACATGAAACAAGTACTGAAATGTTATAACATTATAAACACAAGCAGAATTAAGGGATGTTTAGTGAAAAGAGGTCAGAGGTCAGTCATATCAGCTTGTGCAGTGTGAGGATGATTCAGGTTCTCTTCTGCAGCGCTTCATATCTCACTTTTGTAAAAGCAAACGTTACACACAAACTGAAAACTTCAGGAGTCTGAAGGCGGAAATGAAAAGTGTTTCCGGCGTCTCACCTGTCACACACAGATCTGCGTCTGTGCGTGATGTAATGGACTGTAGCGCTCCACACACAGTAAACGGCTGTAGCACGAGGGGTGTTGAATTAGATTGTGATGTAATGCTGTCGGAGTTTAGCAACTAAAAACTCATGAGTGAGATTGTGTCTGGTGATCATCCCAACAATCTGAAACACACACACATAGTTCACATAAAACACTTATCTCTCCTCATTAGAGCTAATGTCACATGACTCTCTCTTCTGACCAAACCAAGCAGCAGCTTTAGTGTTATTCTAGAGTTGTGTGGACACAGTATATCATGAGATGCACGGTCACACTCTCAGTTTTGTGCTATGGTTTAGTACTAATGTGACAACTCACCTCTCCCACTGCATTCACCACAGGAACATGTCTGAGACCCATCGTCCTGAAGAGATTAAACACCTGAGACACACGCGTGTTTGGAGACACGGTGTATGGACACGGGTTCATGTACGGAGTCACATCCTGAACACAAAACCAGTGCATTACGAACAATACCACACACACACGCTTGAAGAGGAGATTGTGCTTTACCACTAGCATGCGTGGATTGAGAAGGGCCAGATCAAGATCGTGGATGTCAGGGAATCGTGGGTAATCCTCCGTCATCTCTGAATGAGAGAGTCGTGGCTGAGAGGCACTCTACAGGACACAGAGACAACGGATAGAAAGCATTTCTTTGACTCTCATGGGACAGAATTCAGGGTGGGACATCATCAGTATTCATGGATCTATGATATTACAGCTTGAAGTTTAGTGAAGTAGAGAGGCGAGACGGACCGACTGGTTCTCGGCATAGCAGACGCCGCGGATCAGTAAATTGACCAGCTGTGAGCGCAGGATGAGCCCGTGAAAGGTCAGCGGGCGGAACCTCTCCTCCATACTCCACTCCTCACTGGGAGACTGATCGGGGTACAGGTTTGGATACGGCACATGTCTGACAAAACACACGGCACAAATCAACATCATTAAAACATCACACATCACACACACACGCAATACAAATCCACAGAGAAATCACTAAACTACAAAACAAATCCTTCAACGTGACTACATGATTAAAGCCGCAATCTGTAACTTTTGTTCCTAAAAAGAAAGAAATACGGGTTTGAGCAAGTACACAACAAATGAGTGTTGAAAGCCGTTTCCTAACCCCATGTACATTTATAAGTTGAGCTGTCGGCTCTGATTTCATGGGAAACGTCAGTTTGACATCAAGTAATGTGCAGTTGAATGTTTCAAATGACAGATCGCAGCTCCAGGGAGACAATAAAGAGAAAAGGAAGGCATGTGTTTGAGAGACTGAACGTGTTCAGATGTGATCTAGTGTTTAATAACTAAATACAGACGTGCTCAAATGTGTTGGTACCCTTACAGCTCATTGAAATAATTCTTCATTCCTCCTGAAGAGTGATGAAATCTAAAGCTATTGCTGTATCATGTGTGTATTGGTCCATGTCCTAGAATAAAACAAAGAAGCTGTGGAAAGAGATGAATTAGAGCATATTCAAAAAAGATATTCTTAAATGGTCTGGACACATTTGTTGGTACACCTTAGAGAAGATAACACATCATTGGATTCTAGTGATATTTCAAACTAATGAGTTTCTTTAATTGGTATCACACATGCATCCAATCTTGTCATCAGTCATTCAGTCTATTTAAACGGAAAAAAGACGTTAGTGTAATGTTTGGTGTCATTGTGTGCTCCTCACTGAACATGGACCAGAGAAAGCAAAGGAGAGAGTTGTCTGAGGAGCTCAGAAAGAAAAGCATAGACCAGCATGCTCAAGGTAAAGACTACAGGACCATCTCCAAGCTGCTCAATGTTCCTGTGACAACAATTGACAATATTTTGAAGAAGATTTAGGTCCATGGAATTGTAGCCAACCTCCCTGTGTGCGGCCGCAAGAGGAACATCCACCCCAGATTGAACAGAAGATAGTGAGACAGGTAGAAGAAGAACCAAGGATAACTGCCAAAGAGATACAAGCTGAACTCCAAGGTGAAGGCACGTCAGTTTCTGATCGCACCATCCGTTGCTTTTTGAGCAAGAAGAAGACCCAGGAGGAAGAAAAACAAGTCACAATCCTTCTAGGAGAATTTCCTTTGGACAGTTGAGTTAAAACTGGAGCTTTTTGGCAAGTCCCATCAGATCTATGTTCACAGACAAAAGAAGTGAACACCACACCTACAGTGACACATGGAGGAGGCTTGGTTCTGTTTTGGGCTGCTGTGCTGCATCTTGAATCTATTCAGGACTGAATGAAATCTCAAGACTATCAAGGCATTCTGGAGCCAAACATAGTCATGGGTCCTCCAACAGGATATTGACCCAAAACACACAGCTCAAATCACCCAAGACTGGAGAAGAACAAACATGTGACTATTCTGAAGTGGCCTTCTATGAGCCCTGATCTGAATCCTGTTAAACATCTATGGAAAGAGCTGAAACGTGCAGTCTGAAGAAGACACCATCACACCTGAGACCGCTGGAGCAGTTTTCTGAGGAAGAGACGGCAAAACTACCTGTGAACAGGTGCAGAAGTCTCATTGATAGCTACTGAAAACCTTTTCTTACAGTGATCGGCTCTAAAGGTTGTGTAGCAAAATATTAGGTTAGAGCACCCATCAGTTTTGTACATAACATTTTAATTTTCTTTTATTATTTAGAATATTATGTCAAATAAAAATTCAAAAGCAAAGTCTGATTTCTATTAAATGTGGAATAAACATTGGTGGACGACAATTACTTATGTCAAGTTATTTCTGAGACAATTGTGCATTCTTTGTGGAGGGTCACCGAGAAATTTGAGCACGTCTGTATATGACTAAAGCATAAATACAGGCGACTTAATCTATCTATTTGAATAGAAGTACGATTGATGTGTTTTGAGTTTTATGAGTTACGTATGACATCAGTTTTGTGTAAGTGACCTTCTTTCCAGCATCTGTTGAAGAATGTCCTGGCCCTCCTCCGCCGGCTCCTCGCTCACCCGCTCATCACATACGTTACGCAGTTCACTGGACGGGTATGACTTCATAGACTGACACCTCCTCCTCTGCTCGCTCGCTCGCGTCAACACGCTGCTCTTCTGAACACACACACACATCTACAGGTGAGTTCATCTTTCCTGATCCAACAACACAAAAGACTTCTGGCTGAGCAGCAAATGCAAGCAGCGGTCTGTTAGCGCCATCATGTGGTCAAAACAATGTTGTGCAACCTTGAATTTGATGTTGTTGCTTATGAGGATGTTTCCCTTCATGAAGTCCTTCTCGTTGTCTCGGTTCTCGGTGACGACGGGGAAGGCGTGGTAGACGGTGGTCCTCAGGATGCTCACCAGAGACTGAATGCGGGTGTGAGGGTACACGTACGTCAGGTTGGGCTCCATGATATCACTGGCCGTCAGTCTGACGAAGCAAACACATCAGTCAACGGCACGCGTACGGTCAGTAAAGAACAGCAGATGTTTCCTCGCCACTATTCCTCCCGTCACACACTGACACCAAACAGAATCAATGCAGAATAAATGATGTACTTGTCCATCTCGACTTCAGTTTCCCACTCCAGCAGCGGAACGCCTTTCAGATGGATGTGAATATCGTAAATGCCCTTGTTGAAGAAATCTCCCGTCCATTTGGCCACCTGATCAAACACAACACACTTGACTGACTCATGTCTCAGAACATTCATTTTCATCTCCTTCCTTCATATCATGTTCGTACCATCAGTGTTATCATAATGGGCAGTCCATAAGTGATCTCATTGGTGGACTCGATCAGGATAACCGTCAGGCTGATTGTCATTCTGACCACGCCTCCCAGGAAGGCAGCTGCTCCAATCAAAGCAAATGTGCCCGAGTAGATTTGCATATGAAAGTTTCTGCAATGAAACACATTTAATGACAACACACATGATCTCCACATGCACCCATTAGTACTTCATCTGTAAATCATTATTTGGGAATTAAAGTCATTGGTGGACGAACTTCTAGTTTTGTATCAGTCTTGTGTGGAGGTGTTCGGCCACGTCAAACAACATCACAAACACATTGGTTGTAGAGGTGAATCTTACATTTTGAGGATGTTGGCCACCAAGCGTCCGAGTGAGGCCCCGCAGAGAAGACACGGCACGAACAGACCACTGGGAACGGACACGCCGTACGTCCAACAGCTCAGAAAAAAATACAGCACGAAGAACAGCGAGAGGGTGACTGGACTGAAGGTCGCTGTGAACCAAACCAGACACACAGACAAGAGTAAAGATACTCCCAACATAAAAAAATCAATCTTTTAACATTCTTCAACTAATAATGAACTCTACATCTATTCTTTAAGATGGTTGAGCTTTAGGGTATGCCTCTAGAAAAGTATCTCTTGGTTAGCATGCTTTCATTTTCTAAAGGGGATTGGGACAGGTGTGTTTCCTTTGAATAGCATTGAATAGCTGTCCAGGTCCCTACATATAACCTGTGACCTCACATACGTGTAAATACAGTGCATGTGAATGATGATAACGTGTCTGACCGTTCTGATGGAAGAGCTGATGGATGGCCACCTCCTGAGGGTTAAAGAACAGCGTGGCCATGTCATTATATGTGTTATTGTAGCAGAAGAAGCGGCGGATGGTTGAGTTCACCTCCTAAAAACACAAAAAGCAGAAGAGCATTAGCCTCTTCAGCCACACAAATCACACCAACAGACAAAAAAACTGTTTTTAATGTCCACGAGTCAGGGTGCACACGCATATCAGGAGATAACTCAATTCATTACCTGTCATTTAATTGGAAAGTTTTGACACACAAATGAATTCATTTCACTTAGTAAAGTTAAATTAGGTGAAACTCATTCACTGCTGTATTTTTAACTTTATTACGCTTATCAAACTGAATGACCTTATGTTGGACCCATTCAATTAATTCAACACAGTATTTTACTGCTTTATATTTTGTTTAAATCATTTAATTTTAATCATTTATGCATTTGACAGTCACTTTAATCCAAAGTGACTTACAATACATTATACTACACATTTGTTTCTCACTATGTGCAATCCCCTGGGATCAAACCCATGACCTTTGTTTTGTAAACGCCGTTCTATAACCACTGAGCTACAGGAAAGCTTTTTTATGTGATACTTAGGGGTTCATCACAAAACATTGTTCATTTTATTCATGTGTTAACTTCAGATCAAAACATCAGCTCAGACAGAGGAAGATTAAACCTTATGTTTTAATCAGAACAGTAAACTTGTCTCACCTGGATTAATAACACAGGGGACTATCTGTGAATGTAATGCTGCATTGGTCGGTAATTCAATGATAAATCTAACACATAAACACTTGTGTTTGTAAGATGTGTGAGAGGTGATGTCCGTCTGACCTTTGATGTGGTGTTGGTCATAGGGGAGACGAGATCTCGACACTCCCCAAGAGTCATTGAGGACATGAAGATGACAAGAGTGGTGACCATACACACTAGCAGACTCTCCAACACCCTAACAATCACACAAGCACCCACACAAACAATATCTACATGTTCAAAACACGTTTCAAACAAAAGTTTCATCACTGTCACTTATTTACCCTTGCGTAACAGCCTGTATTTAAAAACACTACAAAAATGTGTTGTACAAACTTAAATGTCAACACATAAAGCAAAACAGTTTGAATCTTGTGATGTGAATCTGTCAAATGAATCTGATGTGAATCTGTCAAATGAATCTGATGAAACTCGTGATATGAATCCAACAAATGAATCTGATGTATTTTGTGATGTGAATCTGTCAAATGAACGTGATGAATCTTGTGATGTGAATCTGTCAAATGAACCTGATGAATCTTGTGATGTGAATCTGTCAAATGAATCTGATGTGAATCTGTCAAATGAATCTGATGAATCTTGTGATGTGAATCTGTCAAATGAATCTAATAAATCTTGTGATATGAATCTGTCAAATGAATCTGATGAATCTTCTAAGGTGAATCTGTCAAATGAATCTAATAAATCTTGTGATATGAATCTGTCAAATGAATCTGATGAATCTTGTGATGTGAATCTGTCAAATGAATCTGATGAATCTTGTGATGTGAATCTGTCAAATGAATCTAATAAATCTTGTGATATGACTCTGTCAAATGAATCTGATGAATCTTGTGATATGAATCTGTCAAATGAATCTGATGTATTTTGTGATGTGAATCTGTCAAATGAACGTGATGAATCTTGTGATGTGAATCTGTCAAATGAACCTGATGAATCTTGTGATGTGAATCTGTCAAATGAATCTGATGTGAATCTTTCAAATGAATCTGATGTATTTTGTGATGTGAATCTGTCAAATGAATCTGATGAATCTTGTGATGTGAATCTGTCAAATGAATCTAATTAATCTTGTGATGTGAATCTGTCAAATAAATCTAATAAATCTTGTGATGTGAATCTGTAAAATGAATCTGATGAATCTTGTGATGTGAATCTGTCAAATGAATCTAATAAATCTTGTGATGTGAATCTGTCAAATGAATCTGATGAATCTTGTGATGTGAATCTGTCAAATGAATCTGATGAATCTTGTGATGTGAATCTGTCAAATGAACCTGATGAATCTTCTGATGTGAATCTGTCAAATGAATCTGATGTGAATCTGTCAAATGAATCTGATGAATCTTCTGATGTGAATCTGTCAAATGAATCTGATGAATCTTCTGATGTGAATCTGTCAAATGAATCTGATGTGAATCTGTCAAATGAATCTGATGAATCTTGTGATATGAATCTGTCAAATGAATCTAATGAATCTTGTGATGTGAATCTGTCAAATGAATCTAATAAATCTTGTGATGTGAATCTGTCAAATGAATCTGATGAATCTTGTGATGTGAATCTGTCAAATGAACCTGATGAATCTTCTGATGTGAATCTGTCAAATGAATCTGATGTGAATCTGTCAAATGAATCTGATGTGAATCTGTCAAATGAATCTAATAAATCTTGTGATATGAATCTGTCAAATAGAATCAGATGAATCTTCTGATGTGAATCTGTCAAATGAATCTAATAAATCTTGTGATATGACTCTGTCACATGAATCTGATGAATCTTGTGATGTGAATCTGTCAAATGAATATGATGAATCTTGTGATGTGAATCTGTCAAATGAATCTAATAAATCTTGTGATATGACTCTGTCAAATGAATCTGATGAATCTTGTGATGTGAATCCGTGAAATGAATCTGATGAATCTTGTGATATGAATCTGTCAAATGAATCTGATGAATCTTCTGATGTGAATCTGTCAAATGAATCTAATAAATCTTGTGATATGAATCTGTCAAATGAATCTGATGAATCTTGTGATGTGAATCTGTCAAATGAATCTAATAAATCTTGTGATATGAATCTGTCAAATGAATCTGATGAATCTTCTGATGTGAATCTGTCAAATGAATCTGATGAATCTTGTGATGTGAATCCGTGAAATGAATCTGATGAATCTTGTGATATGAATCTGTCAAATGAATCTGATGAATCTTGTGATGTGAATCTGTAAAATGAATCTGATGAATCTTGTGATATGAATCTGTTAAATGATTCTGATGAATCTTGTGATATGAATCTGTCAAATGAATCTAATAAATCTTGTGATGTGAATCTGTCAAATGAATCTGATGAATCTTGTGATGTGAATCTGTCAAATGAATCTAATAAATCTTGTGATATGAATCTGTCAAATGATTCTGATGAATCTTGTGATATGAATCTGTCAAATGAATCTAATAAATCTTGTGATGTGAATCTGTCAAATGAATCTGATGAATCTTGTGATGTGAATCTGTCAAATGAATCTGATGAATCTTGTGATGTGAATCTGTCAAATGAACCTGATGAATCTTCTGATGTGAATCTGTCAAATGAATCTGATGTGAATCTGTCAAATGAATCTGATGTGAATCTGTCAAATGAATCTAATAAATCTTGTGATATGAATCTGTCAAATGAATCAGATGAATCTTCTGATGTGAATCTGTCAAATGAATCTAATAAATCTTGTGATATGAATCTGTCACATGAATCTGATGAATCTTGTGATGTCAATCTGTCAAATGAATCTGATGAATCTTGTGATGTGAATCTGTCAAATGAATCTAATAAATCTTGTGATATGACTCTGTCAAATGAATCTGATGAATCTTGTGATGTGAATCCGTGAAATGAATCTGATGAATCTTGTGATATGAATCTGTCAAATGAATCTGATGAATCTTGTGATGTGAATCTGTAAAATGAATCTGATGAATCTTGTGATATGAATCTGTCAAATGAATCTGATGTATTTTGTGATGTGAATCTGTCAAATGAACGTGATGAATCTTGTGATGTGAATCTGTCAAATGAACCTGATGAATCTTGTGATGTGAATCTGTCAAATGAATCTGATGTGAATCTTTCAAATGAATCTAATAAATCTTGTGATGTGAATCTGTAAAATGAATCTGATGAATCTTGTGATGTGAATGAATCTAATGAATCTGATGAATCTTGTGATGTGAATCAGTCAAATGAATATAATAAATCTTGTGATGTGAATCTGTCAAATAAATCTAATAAATCTTGTGATGTGAATCTGTAAAATGAATCTGATGAATCTTGTGATGTGAATCTGTCAAATGAATCTGATGAATCTTGTGATGTGAATCTGTCAAATGAACCTGATGAATCTTCTGATGTGAATCTGTCAAATGAATCTGATGTGAATCTGTCAAATTAATCTGATGTGAATCTGTCAAATGAATCTGATGAATCTTGTGATGTGAATCTGTCAAATGAATCTAATAAATCTTGTGATATGAATCTGTCAAATGAATCTGATGAATCTTCTGATGTGAATCTGTCAAATGAATCTAATAAATCTTGTGATATGACTCTGTCAAATGAACCTGATGAATCTTGTGATGTGAATCCGTGAAATGAATCTGATGAATCTTGTGATATGAATCTGTGAAATGAATCTGATGAATCTTGTGATGTGAATCTGTCAAATGAATCTGATGAATCTTGTGATGTGAATCTGTCAAATGAATCTAATAAATCTTGTGATATAAATCTGTCAAATGAATCTGATGAATCTTCTGATGTGAATCTGTCAAATGAATCTAATAAATCTTGTGATATGAATCTGTCAAATGAATCTGATGAATCTTGTGATGTGAATCTGTCAAATGAATCTAATAAATCTTGTGATATGAATCTGTCAAATGAATCTGATGAATCTTCTGATGTGAATCTGTCAAATGAATCTAATAAATCTTGTGATATGACTCTGTCAAATGAATCTGATGAATCTTGTGATGTGAATCCGTGAAATGAATCTGATGAATCTTGTGATATGAATCTGTCAAATGAATCTGATGAATCTTGTGATGTGAATCTGTAAAATGAATCTGATGAATCTTGTGATATGAATCTGTCAAATGATTCTGATGAATCTTGTGATATGAATCTGTCAAATGAATCTAATAAATCTTGTGATGTGAATCTGTCAAATGAATCTGATGAATCTTGTGATGTGATTCTGTCAAATGAATCTAATAAATCTTGTGATATGAATCTGTCAAATGAATCTGATGAATCTTGTGATGTGACTCTGTAAAATGAATCTGATGAATCTTGTGATGTGAATCTGTCAAATGAATCTAATAAATCTTGTGATATGAATCTATCAAATGAATCTAATAAATCTTGTGATATGAATCTGTCAAATGAATCTGATGAATCTTGTGATGTGAATCTGTCAAATGAATCTAATAAATCTTGTGATGTGAATTTGTCAAATGAATCTAATAAATCTTGTGATATGAATCTGTCAAATGAATATGATGAATTTTGTGATGTGAATCTGATGAATTTTGTGATGTGAATCTGTCAAATAGTTCAGATGAAACTTTTGATATGAATCCGATCAAATGAATCTAATAAATCTTGTGATATGAATCTTTCAAATGAATCTGATGTATTTTGTGATGTGAATCTGTCAAATGAATCTGATGAAACTCGTGATGGGAATCTATCAAATGAATCTGATGAATCTTGTGATGTGAATCTGTCAAATTAATCTGATGAATCTTTTGATGTGAATCTGTCAAATTAATCTGATGAATCTTGTGATATGAATCTGTCAAATGAATCTAATGAATCTTGTGATATGAATCTGTCAAATGAATCTGATGAATCTTGTGATATGAATCTTTCAAATGAATCTGATGTATTTTGTGATGTGAATCTGTCAAATGAATCTGATGAAACTCGTGATGGGAATCTGTCAAATGAATCTGATGAATCTTGTGATGTGAATCTGTCAAATGAATCTGATGAATCTTGTGATGTGAATCTTTCAAATGAATCTGATGTATTTTGTGATGTGAATCTGTCAAATGAATCTGATGAAACTCGTGATGGGAATCTGTCAAATGAATCTGATGAATCTTGTGATGTGAATCTGTCAAATGAATCTGATGAATCTTGTGATGTGAATCTGTCAAATGAATCTGATGAATCTTGTGATGTGAATCTGTCAAATGAATCTGATGAATTTTCTGATGTGAATCATTCAAATGAATCTGATGAATCTTGTGATGTGAATCTGTCAAATGAATCTAATGAATCTTGTGATATGAATCTGTCAAATGAATCTGATGAATCTTGTGATGAATCTTGTGATGAATCTTGTGATGTGAATCTGTCAAATGAATCTGATGAATTTTATGATGTGAATCTGTCAAATGAATCTGATGAATTTTATGATGTGAATATGTCAAATGAACCTGATGAATCTTGCTTTGGGATGAACGTTTTTCATGCGGTATTTTGCGAGTCGTTTGTTGATGCAATTGAAGAGAGCACCGAGCAGACCTCCAGCCACCCCCATCAACACAAAAAATGCCAAATCTACTGCTGTCCACAAATGGCACGTCTTATCTCCATCTTGACACTGCAGACAGAAGAGAAAAACATCACCTTCACATGAATTTATTGTTGCAGGACAGCACTTGAATTGATCCATCATGACCTGATTGGAAGGAGTTCATGTAATACCAGAGGTCATCTACATATCCATAAGTTAAGGTGTGTTAAGCCTCATCCAGCACTGCATGAAGACTTGAAGCAGTGCATTCTGGTTAGAAATGTTGTTTAGCCAGCGCTGACACCTTGTTGTGTGACATATGGCATTAAAGCAGGACTAAAGAACTTTCGCTCACAGGTTATGAAATTGAAAGTAGTTTAGCGCGTAGCTCATTTAAATGTTTACAATCTCTGAGGACCAAACACTACTCCAGCGGTTCTTCCTCTTTTTTCGAAGATTAATCGAAAACTCTGTATGGTGACATCATGTACCAGGGAACTTAAGTTAAGTGCTGTAGACGGATCCAGCCGTCCTCTGTAGTTCTTGAAAAGTGAATTGTTAAAGACAATATCTCGCTTGGCACTGAACTTTGAGCTTTATGATTTTACAGGTATTATTTATGTTCTAACAGCAACATTACACAAACTAAAGGTTGAAAAGTGGAACAACCGGGAATGGCACCTTTAATTTAAAATGTCAGTGAATTTGTCAAAAATAACCTCCAACCCATTTCAATCAGGATTAATCATGATTTGTCTGCGCTTAGTATATCCAGCTGATCAGTGTGTGCGGTGTTGAAGTCATGAAGTCAAACACACCTTTTCACTTGAGGGTCACAGAGATGGTAAATGATGTAACAAATTAAGGTCTAGTTCATAAATCTAAAGAAAGCAGCTAAACATTTGCAAGGAAAAATAAATTTGAAGAATATGAACCGCTTCAGTTTTATACCTTAAACTCTCCAAAATTGAGCAAGCCAGGCAGCTGGAAGGAGCCCCATTTACTGTAGTTAATCCCAGAACGAAAGAAGTTGAGTGTAAAAGTGGCAGACATGGAGCAAAAGAGCTGAAACACATCATTTGGGACATAACTGAACATTCTTACATCATACTCTCAAGGAGCACTTACATTTACATTTATTCACTTGGCAGACGTCTTTATCTAAAGCCACTTACGAGTAGGAGAGCATATATACATACATTTGTCAACACACTAAACAGAACCGTTCGTTTACAAGGCCATGCTACTGCAGGACTAAAGTTGGAGTGAGCGAATGAACAACAAATTGTTTGTTTTAAGACAGACAGACAGTTATTGTTAAGCTGTTTTATGAAAGTTGTGATGGATGCTGCAGTTCATACCACCACAAGGGAACCGAATGAGTAAAGTTTTTTTTCAAGCTATTTGCAGTTGATCAACAGCCCCACACACATCCACGTACCACTTTCCACGTGAGGGCCTGGTTCCAGAAGGACGAGCCCTCCTCCAGACTGAAGAGTGTGCCCCCTATAGGTGCCCCGAAAGCTGCCGCCACTCCGGCCGCCGCCCCCGCAGACACGAAATCCCTCTTATCCCTGAGGACGTGAAAACAGAAATGCTGTTTCTCCACGCACAAGCAAAATAAACATCCGCTGCTGTAGATTAAAGACGCAAACAACCAAGTAGATCGCAAGGAAAGCAAATAAACACATCCAAAATGTATTGATGATAAGAATATTTCTCACAATTTCCGACTTGAGAATTCATGAGCGTGCAGAAAAAAGATAGATTCATCTTATGTTCATTTGTCACTAACATTATGTATTCAGCCGTGAATAAAACCCCCTCTGATTGGTCTGACTTAGAGGATGAGAGAATGTTGTTTTGAGGGGTGTGTGACAGGCTTGTTTGGATTGACATGACGCTGATGCTGATACACAATCATTTCTAATGAAGGGTTTTGGAGGTTTGGTGCTCACCGGTCACTGCGGAAGTATGGAAAGTGAAAGCGGATCTTCTTGAAGGTGATGCTCTGAAACTAAAGAGGAATAAACACACTCCAGTGAAATCTGGTTAATCAGCACAAACAGACATGTGTCCTGTCAGATTCTCTGAAGAATGAGAACAGACCACCAGCCTCTGACAGACTGAAGTCCACGTGAAGTAAAAGCGGGACAAACACCCCTTATACGTTTCAACTCCACTTCCTGTTGTAACAGGAAGTGAGAAGAAAGCCATTTCATTGGCTCCCGGCCAGTGTGTGTACCTGAGGAAGCCCCGCCCCCACGATCGCTCCACTGTGGATCATCGGTCCCTCTTTACCCACAAACAATCCTGAGATGAAAACAATACAGTGAGCGAAGGAGTAACGAAAGGAACACATGAGCAAACATCTGTTTCGCTTGATTGACATGATTCTGTCAGTCGTACCTCCGGCAACAGCAAACAATACTCCTGTGACCTTACACATGAAGGTCCGCAGACGCACGATGCCGGGAATCTTCACCCCGTTCAGGTAACTTTTAATCTCTGGGATACCAGACCCGGCAGCCACAGGCTGTGACATCACAAAAAAGTTCACGACAGTAGATTGAAAATCATGTTCACATTCTTTCCCTCTACATGTAAAAACTTCAAGACTCAATATTTACACTGAGAGACGCAAGATGATGAGGACTACAATTCAGTAAATAAAGTAAACACTATTTTGACAAATCCATTACTTCATACTCAGTGAAGTTCTAGAGATTCGTGATGACATCATGTGTGAAGTTTACCTCAACGAGCACCAGAACACTGGAGATGAATGTGAACATCATATTGAGAGCGAGCAGCTCCAGTAAAGACAGAGCCAGACATCCCTTCTCACTGCATTCCTCTACAGCTGAACAACACCTCAAGGGTTATGGAGGAATTTCATGATATGTCTTTATGTTTGTCACCATGTAGTGACCTTCATCTTAAACACATTTGTATGACATTCAGAAAAGCTCCCTGCACAGCTGTGTTTTTGATGTTTGCTAGTGTTTATGAAATCTATGACATTTACATTGATGCATTTGACCTTTGCTTTTATCCAAAGCCACTTGCATTGTAATAGACATTTAATTCTGACTACGTGCAATCCACTGGGATCCAACTTATGACCATGGCGTTGCTAGCATCACGTTCTAACCACTAAACCACAGGAAAGCTGTGACTACAATCTTGTACGCTGAGACATTACAGAGAACTAAGCCAGACGTTTGGCCGCAGTTAAAGACGAGAGAAGGATGTGAAGAAGGGGGAAACAATGACTCATGACAGAATTGTGGCGGTCGAGAGAAGAAGATGACATCATGATGTAAACCCCTTGCAAGTTTTGTATACATATTGGAGTTAGATGTGCATTTGTCAGCATCTCATTGACGTTCCAAGATGGCTGCCAGTAGTTGTCTTTGCGAACCTGGCCTCTTAGAATCTAACAAAAATCGACGGAATCCTTTCTGGTATTCTCAAATTTAGTGGTTAATTGACTCAAGTTGCATTTTATTTAAATTGTGTTGCAATATTGAGGACAATATTTCTACTATCCGCTGAGCTTGTGCTGTTGCCCAAGTTGATGGGCGTTTGGGCCTACTAGGACATTGACAAACAGATCTGTCACCATCAACATTTGCAATTTTCATCAACTTCAGGTACATCCTGGTAAGACACATTATGCCTCCTAAAAATGTTAAAGCAGCTCCTTGTGAGGAGGATGCTGTTGTCACAATGAGTGTACTTTCCCAGTTAATGGAGCAGCAGAAAGGGATCTATAAAGATATGTTATTGCAGCAGCAAGATAACTTCAAATGTTTTATTCAGTTGATCATGGATGGAACTAACAAAAGACTGGATAGTGTTATCAGAGATGTACAAGAGCTGAAGACCAGCTTGGAATTTACCCAAACAAAGTTTGAAGAGGAGAAGATGGGATGCACTGAGATTGAGGCAAAGATAAGGTCATTCGAGACAAACATCACTACTTCCAAGCAGGAATTGGATGCAATGTTCAACAAGCTTGAATACATTGAAAACCAGAGCAGGAGAACAAATATTTTAATTGATGGCATTGCTGACGAGGAAGGTGAGAATTGGTGTGAATCAGAGAGAAAGGTGCGTGAAATGTTTTCAAAAAATTTGGCCTTAGATGGAATACACATGGACATTGAGCTTGCCCAGAGACTTGGTCAGTTTCAGGAGAGGGGAAGGCCAAGGAAAATTGTTGTCAAACTTCTTCGCATTAAAGATAGAGAGCTGATTCTTTCTTCTGCCAAGAAATTAAAGGGCACTAGGATCTACATTAACGAAGATTTCACTGAAGCTGTGCAACAAAGGAGGAAAGAGTTGTGGCTGAAGGTGAAAGCGGCCAGAGAGAGAGGTGATAAAGCGAGTTTGAAGTATGATAAACTGATTATCACCCCAAGGGCTGCACAAAGTCAGTTATTGACCTAATGAGATTAAAGCTCAATTTTATATATGGTTGTGTACATTCATGTGTGTCTGTGTGTAGGATTTATATGTATGAAGCCTACTAGATGATGATAAAATAACTTGGGGTATAAGATATTCAATTAGATTACAATATATGACTTATTTACCTTCAATTAAGATGACTAGTATAAATAAACTACCTAAAGGTTTAATCCTTGCACATATTAACATATGTAGTCTAAGGAACAAGATTCAAGACCTGTCTTCATTTTTACATGTAAACAAAATAGACATACTTATGATTTCTGAAACTCATCTGGATCACTTCATAGACAATTCAGAGGTTGATATAGGAGGGTTTTCAATTTATAGAAAAGATCGAAACCGGTTTGGAGGTGGTGTGGCCATTTATATACGTGATCATTTTCCTGTTAAACTAAGATATGACTAAATGTGTGATGATGTTGAAGTGTTATGGTTACAGGTACAACTTTCACATTTAAAACCGATTATTCTTGGTTGTTGTTATAGGCCACCTAGTGCCAGGATAGAGTATGTAAATGGTTTATGTAACATGCTGGACAAGGTGACTGAGGAAAACAGAGAACTATACTGGCTGGGCGATCTAAATATTGATTGCCTGTCGGATATTTGTCCTCTGAAGAATAAGCTTAAAACTATGACAGACACCTGTGGTCTATCTCAATTAATGGATCAGCCAACAAGAATTTCTAGTAACAATACAAGATCTTTATGATCAAAATGTATTGATCATATTTATACTAACAATCCTGATGTCTGTTCGACACCTGTTTCTGTAACAGTTGGCTTTAGTGATCACAACTGTATTGCTGTCTCTAGGAGAACTAAGCTACCTAAAGCCTGTCCTAAAATATTATGAAAAGATCTTATAGGTCATTTAATGAGGAGAGTTTTCTAAATGAATTGGATAATATTAAATGGAATTTGATAAGTGACATTGATGATGTAGACGCATCTCTTAATTTATTTATGGATTGTTTTATGAGAGTTGATAATAATCATGCCCCATTAAAGAAATTTACAGTTAAAGCCAAAAGTGCTCCTTGGGTTGATACGGAGTTAAAGAGCTTAATGGCTCAAAGGGAAGAGGCTAAAAAGGTTGCGGTTCTTTCTGACTCGTTTGAAGACAGAAAATTTTATTGTATTTTAAGGAATCAGGTAACCAAGGTGAACAGAGTGAAAAAGAAAAAATATTTTCAGAAGAGAATTGACGATAGTGTAAGTGAATGTGGAATGTACTCAATGAAATTATGGGAAAAAAATCTACTTGTACTTCTTTTGTTGAATGGAATGGAGTTTATTTGACTAAGCCAATACAGATTGCAAATTATTTTAATGATTATTTTGTAAATAAGGTTTCTAACTTTAGAGAGACAATGAAATATACTGTTGATTCCAACTTAAATGAGCTAATTGAAAGGTGTATTATGAAAGATAAACTGTGTAGTTTTGAATTTCATCGGGTTAATGTTGTGCAATTGGAAATGTTGCTGAGATCTTTGACTGTTGGTGGGTCTGTTGGTACAGACAACTTGGATAGTCGGCTATTGAAGTTATCAGCTGGGCATATCTCTAAACCAATCTGACACATTTTTAACAGATGCCTGATTGATGGTGAGTGTCCAAAACTTTGGAAGGAGGGTAAGATAATTCCTTTACCCAAAGACACAAAATCAACTTTCTGTGGTTCAAATAGTAGGCCTATAAGCATTTTGCCTATTCTAAGTAAATTATTGGAAAAGATTGTATTTGAGCGAGTGCAAGATTATTTTCCTAACAATGATTTGACTACGATGTTTCAGCATGCTTATAGGCATGGTCATTCAACCTGCACTGCAAAGACACAAATGTCGGATAGCTGGCTAACATCAATTGATAATTCAATGCTAGTGGGAACACGATTACTGGACTTTAGTGCGGCTTTCGATGTGATGGACCATGAAATTTTGATTTCCAAACTTAATCGCTATGGTTTCACTTCCTCAGCAATCAAGTGGTTTAAGAGCTATTTGTCGGAGAGGTCGCAAAGAGTTTATTTTAATGGTGCATTATCTTGTAGCAAGTCTTTGGATTGTGGTGTTTCTCAAGGAAGTTGTCTAGGACCTTTGTTATTTGCAATTTTTATAAATGATATGCCGTATATACTCAGTAAGGCTACATTGACTATGTTTGCTGACGATACTACTCTTTATTATGCAGCTCCTACATGTTTAGAGCTTAATCAGGTTCTGTCTTGTGAGATTAGCAAATTGTATAACTGGATCAAAACAAATAAACCTGTTCTAAATATTTCAAAAACTATGAGTATAATATTTGGTTCTAAATATAGATTATCTGATAATCCTAAAATTAATTTACATGTAAATGGTCAAAATATACAGCAAGTAAAAAAGGTGAAGCTTCTTGGACTTTGGCTTGATTCTACACTGTCATGGTCTGATCACATTAATACAGTTGTGGCTAAAATGGGTAGAGCTGTTGCAGTTGTGCATAAATGTGCACAGTTTCTAAATTCACAGCTATTTAGTCATGTTGTATGTACATTGGTTTTGTGTCATTTAGATTACTGTTCTGTTGTATGGTCTGCTGCATCAAGTAGTCATTTAAAAAAATTACAAGTGGCTCAAAACAAGGCTGCAAGACTGGTTCTTGGTTGTTCTTCAAGAACCAATGTTGCAGAGATGCATGAACGTCTTGCTTGGCTGATGGTCAAGCATAGACTATCTGCTAATATGTCAGTATACCTTCATAGAATTATTACCATTAGGACTCCTACATTTTTTTATGATAAAATAATTTACTATTCAGATATGCATTTACATTATACAAGAGGGGCGAATAGTCGTCAGATCTCTTTACCCCTACCTAAATCTGACTCTATGAAGAGGACAGTGTTTTATAGGGCAATTGTGTTTTGGAACAATCTTCCAGTTGGGGTTCGTGAAATTAAGGGGAAAAACTGGTTTTAAAAAAAAGACTAAGACTATATTTGTTGTTAACATCATAAGATTGTATTATGTGCTACTTATTTTATTTAATTTTAATTTTTTTTTCTTCTCATGTGTATTTACATATGATATATTTGGGAGTAATTGTGATTGTAATTGTTGGATTTTTGTATGTATTGTTTGGACCCCAGGATGACTAGCTGTCGTTTCGGCGTCAGCTAATGGGGATCCTTTTGAAATAAACAAATAAATCTCACTTTGTTGACACAAGCAATGAAGTTTTGACCTTTCAGCACCTGGAATCTTTGTCTGCGAGATTCTTTTTGCAATGTAAAAACTGATTTGCCACAACAGGATCTTCACATTACAAACACACAACACACACACACAAGACAAGACGACAAAAGATACATCCTCCAACCACTCTGAACTTCAGCTGTGTGAAGAGTCGCACAAAGAAATCCACAAACAGGCCAGTCTGAAAGAAGAAAAACACTTTTCACACCTACAGCATGATAAGAATTATAGATCTTCTTCACACTGCTTATATTTGATAATTACAAGGCACTCTGGAATACTTGACTCTGATTGGCTATAGTCACGCTTACACTAATGAAATATAAATAAATATATCTTTTTAACATCATAAACGAGTTTATATCTACAGTACACATGATTCAACCACATTGCATGTTCCTCACCCTGAGCTTTGTTCTGCAATAACTGCCAGCTGACTGTCCATTATCCCTAAATAATATATATTGTATATATCCTATGGCTGTCAAACCGTTTATCACATCCACAATACAAATTACATAATATATGTCTGTATACTGTGTGCATATTCATTTTGTATTTATAGACACACACATGTATATATTCAGGACACATTTATATATGACAAACACAGCTTTCCTGTGGCTCAGTGGTTAGAGCAAGACTCTAGAAACACCAAGGTCTTGGGTCGGATCATAGGTCAGGGGATTGCACATAGTCAGACACTAAATAAATAGAACAATGCAATGTAAGTCGCTTTGGATAAAGGTGTCTTCCAAATGCATAAATGTAAATGTAGATATAGTTTGTGTTGATAAACACATAAAAATACATGCCTATATTTAAGAATAAACTTAAGACATAAGAATAAGACAATAAGACATAAGAATTATCTATGATTTAAATTATTGGTAAATATAAATAAATTCATGTAAATACTTAGTAGATATGCCAACATGTATGTGTTTATAAATATTAAATGAACATGAATGGTAGACAGAAATATATATTATGTATATTAGGATGAATCGTTTGACAGCCCTAATGAATAAAAACACCAAACATAAATCTGTGGCTTTAAAGTGTGTACCAGTCCTGTTGATACTCCGATAGCAAAGACCAAAATCCACTTTATGACTTCATACTTTCCAGCTTTCTGCAGGAGAACAGAGAGAAATAAATGTATTCAGAAATATGATGACATCATTTAAATGTGACGAATGAACACATCACAACTTTTACCTTATTATCCAAGCCCTCCAAAACCTCCAGATACGGCTCGTTGATACAGCGGTCATAATCCAAACTCTGAAATGTGTTACACACCACAGATCTCAGCTCAGTTTAGAGTTCAAAGTCTATTTTCTCATCTAAGTGTATGATTCACTGACCTCATAGTCTTTTCTGGGTAATATCTCATCATCATCATCATCTCTGGTTTCACCCAGTATGGTCTAACAAACACAAGACAGCAGCAACACAGGACTTCAGAAAGTGTGAGCAGATGCTTTAAAGAATAAAGTCCCTCTGAGATGTTCAGAGCTCACAATGAACATATGGCCTGACATGACACCAGACGATAGAGAGAATAACACACACACACACACACACAGCAGCAACAGCAGCAGCAGCAGCAGCAGCAGTCTTCACATGTCACATCGTTCAACCTGCAGCATGACACATATGAACACAACACTGCAACAGTCATTTTATCACAATAGGAACCCTGTTTTCAATTAAATGCGATGATTTCACAAACTGATCGACTGGAGAAAGATCATCAAACTACTGCTGACTAGTTAGGGAACTCACTTCAGTTGGTTTGAAACACAGTTAACATTACATCATCACAAGCTGTGAATGTTAAATTCAGAAGCCAGAGAAAGCATCAGAAAGCATCACTGACACACAACACAGCATCACAAACAGCATCACAAACAGCATCACAAACAGCATCACACACAACATCACACACAGCATCACACACAGCATCACTGACACACAACACAGCATCACACACAACATCACACACAACATCACACACAACATCACACACAGGATCACACACAGGATCACACACAACATCAGACACAACATCACACACAACATCACACACAGCATCACACACAGCATCACACACAGCATCACACACAACATCACACACAGCATCACTGACACACAACACAGCATCACACACAACATCACACACAACATCACACACAACATCACACACAACATCACACACAACATCACACACAGCATCACACACAACATCACACACAGGATCACAATCAACATCAGACACAACATCACACACAACATCACACACAGCATCACACAGAGGATCACATACAACATCACACACAGCATCACACACATGCATGTACACAAATACACACACACAGCATCACACACAACATCACACACAGCATCACACACAACATCACACACAACATCACACACAGCATCACACACAGCATCACACAGAGGATCACATACAACATCACACACAGCATCACACACATGCATGTACACAAATACACACACACAGCATCACACACAACATCACACACAGCATCACACACAACATCACACACAGCATCACACACAACATCACACACAACATCACACACAGCATCACACAGAGGATCACACACAACATCAGACACAACATCACACACAGCATCACACACAGCATCACACACAGCATCACACACAACATCACACACAACATCACACACAACATCACACACAGCATCACACACAGCATCACACACAACATCACACACAGCATCACACACAACATCACACACAGCATCACTGACACACAACACAGCATCACACACAACATCACACACAACATCACACACAACATCACACACAGCATCACACACAGGATCACACACAGGATCACACACAACATCAGACACAACATCACACACAACATCACACACAGCATCACACACAACATCAGACACAACATCACACACAGCATCACACACAGCATCACACACAGCATCACACACAACATCACACACAGCATCACACACAACATCACACACAGCATCACACACAGGATCACACACAACATCAGACACAACATCACACACAGCATCACACACAGCATCACACACAGCATCACACACAACATCACACACAGCATCACACACAACATCACACACAACATCACACACAACATCACACACAACATCACACACAGCATCACACACAGGATCACACACAACATCAGACACAACATCACACACAGCATCACACACAGCATCACACACAGCATCACACACAACATCACACACGGCATCACACACAGCATCACACACAACATCACACACAGCATCACTGACACACAACACAGCATCACACACAACATCACACACAACATCACACACAGCATCACACACAGGATCACACACAGGATCACACACAACATCAGACACAACATCACACACAACATCACACACAGCATCACACACAACATCACACACAGCATCACACAGAGGATCACATACAACATCACACACAGCATCACACACATGCATGTACACAAATACACACACACAGCATCACACACAACATCACACACAGCATCACACACAACATCACACACAGCATCACACACAGCATCACACACAACATCACACACAGCATCACACACAACATCACACACAGCATCACACACAGCATCACACAGAGGATCACACAGAGGATCACACACAACATCACACAGAGGATCACATACAACATCAAACACAGCATCACACACAGCATCACACACAACATCACACACAACATCACACACAGCATCACACACAACATCACACACAGCATCACACACAACATCACACACAGCACCACACAGAGGATCACATACAACATCAAACACAGCATCACACACATGCATGTACACAAATACACACAGCATCACACACAACATCACACACAACATCACACACAGCATCACACACAGCATCACACACAGCATCACACACAACATCACACACAACATCACACACAACATCACACACAACATCACACACAGCATCACACACAACATTACACACAGCATCACACAAGAGGATCACACAAGAGGATCACACACAACATCACACACATGCATTTACACAAATACACACACAGCATCACACACAACATCACACACAGGATCACACACAACATCACACACATGCATTTACACAAATAGACACACACAGCACCACACACATGCATGTACACAAATACACACACACACACACACACACACACACACACACAGAGCATCACACACATGCATGTACACAAATACACACACACAGCATCACACACATGCATGTACACAAATACACACACACACACACAGTGCATCCGCACTGCATGCATGAGAAAACGGAGCACACAAATAAATGACATCATACCATCTCCTCTGGTGTTCTGGTTTCTCCTTCATTACAACAACACAAGCAACCACTACAGCACGCCATCTTCCACAACACAGGGTCCGCGCGCTGATCACATGACACGCGCTGAGGGATTCAAGCGTACAAAAACTGCGCAGTTAAAACGCAGGCACAGTGGCTTCGAGCGCACAGGGACTGCGCACCTTTAACGCATACTCACTTAACGGGAAAACATTATGGGGCGGTTTCCCGGACAGGGTTTAAGCCTAGTCCCAGACTAATTTAAATGCTAGAAGTAGGGGTGGGCGATCTAGAAAAAAAATTCAAATCACGATTTTTTCCAGATAGATCACGATTCACGATTTTATCGCGGTTCTTCTTCGAGTTGGTTTTAAGACTATTTTGCGCATTAAAGGGGCTTCAATACAGCCAAAGTAAGTCCCCATATAAAAATATACTCTTTACCATTTATATTTTGAAGAATATTTTAATCAAGTTAATATTTAATGCAAGTGCAAGACCATAAATCAGCTGTTAGCAAAAAACTTTACATTTTTAATTTTGTTTTGCATCTTGTTGCGGCACATAGAGTAAAGCTGTGGAATGGGCGTGGAGGAAAAATATTTTGGGCTGGGTATTTCGTAACGTGGATCTACGACTTTGAGCAGTTTTTAAAGCCCTCATTTTCCACAGTCTTTATGGGAATCATGTCTTTGGTCAGGTAAAATGCGACCGCGTCAGTGACATCTTTCCAGCGCTTGCTCGAGCTCGTTCTGTCATACGGATACGGAGTTCCTTTCTCAAATAGTTCTTTCGCCAAAATCGTTGTGTAAGCCTTGTAGTTTCCGTATGCTTGGTTGTACCTGATTTACTCGCGTGGGATCCCTTTATAATTTGACTGTCGGCATACTCTTTCAGTCCCTTTATTTTGAGGTGGTTAAAAAGGTTCGTTGTGTTGCCTTACGAAGCTCGGATCTTATCATTGCCACATTTGCAAATAACTGTTGTTTGGGCCGTGTCAGTTGGGGAAAACCCAAACCATTTCAATATTCCTGATGTAGAATTTTTTTTAGGGACCAAGTCCTCCGTGTTTCCCTCCATCGTCACTGACCGCGTCACTTAATCTTACTGAATTCACAAGCAACGTATACGAGCTTGTTAACATGGCGCAATCTATCGCTAGGATGTTGACGAATTCTATAGAACATCACTATATAGGACGATTTAACGATTTTCCCGAAAAAGTGGATCGTGCAGTCATTTTAATCGTTCGCGATCCAATATCGTCATATCGCACACCCCTAGCTAGAAGTTTCTTGATCGAAAACAACTTGCAATCACATATCTTAAAATAAAAAAGTGTGATGGTTGTGTCTCGAGATGTACACCAGTATTGTCTTTTAGTAAATTATGATTTTAAAAATGACTAAATGATCATAATTAAACTAAGGCCTAGTCCTGGTTTAAACTAATCCCTGTCCGGGAAACTGCCCCAATGTGTCGTAAGAAGAATTTAGTTTAGACTTTATCCTCAGTCTAGCAGAATCTCATTTTGTGAGATTATTCAATACCTTTCTAAAGCATTTACATTTTTATTTTGTTTTGTAAGTGCTGGGTATTTACACCCCAGGCAGTTCACAGTTACACAAATAAATGTTTCAATAAGTAATAAATATGAACGAACGAACTGGAGAAAATGCCAGAAGGTAGCGTAAGCTCTTTAATCTGCTTACTGATAAGGACAAGCGCTGACAGTCTCTACAGCCAATAGAAAGGTCTGGTGGGCGTGGCTTACACGCGAAAGGGCGTGGTCTCTCAGAACTCATGAGCGCATATGCTGTTTATATCATACTGGATGACGGACGCCGCATCCAATGGCAGGACCGTTTGGGCGCACATGGGCGTGTCTCTTATGAAACGGGGCGTGGAT
>CM017904.1:423706-453706 GCA_008369825.1 Triplophysa tibetana | reverse complement strand
AAAACGCACTCGTTTGTGCTTCACAGGAAAACCTCCGCCTGGTTTAGAGTAAAGTGTCTCTGTGGACTGTAGTCAAGCTGTGGTCTGTGTGTTGTGAAACAGCTCTTTTCTTCAGCATGTTTGTCTGTTAACAGGCGTACATGGAGTTCTTCACATCGAGTGAAAATGTTGCGGCTCTTCTGCAAGTTCTGAAGAAGTACGAGCCCCGTGTGAACTATCATATAGTGAACGTGCAGGTACTGTTCTCCTCACAGGGACACGTTACAGCTCACCCGCAATTCATCACTTACTGTTACTCACGTTTTAAATGTTTATGAACAAACACTTCTGGGGCACTTTTACTAATACAGCAGGAACCAAATCTACTGTTTTAGGCAGAGTTGTGACAGAACTGTTTAGCTCCCAACATTCTATAAAGATGAGGTGACTCACGCAGTTTCTGCCAATCTCATATTAATCTTGAGTGTCTAAAGAGCAGTATTGCACAAGTCGTATCTCCAAAGAGTGTTTAGTTTGATCTCATTTATAGAAGAGAGATACAGCTGTACCATTATTTCTGGAAAAACACAATCTACTGGAGGCGTGCAGGAGGGACGGAACTACAGGACCAGCACACAACAGATCGTCGCATTATTCCCTAAACGTCCCGCAGATTGCCAACAAAACACAGACATATGACTTAGTTTGACTTACCGTGTACGGTTCATGTCTGGCATCTTTTAGCACTGGGACAGCACACAAATCCATGTTCAAAATGAACATTCTGCACCCAGAGTGGATGTGGCACAGAGATACTAGTTTTATAACAAGTTGACCATGTTAAGCGTGAGAAGCCTGCACAGTCTAAAGATGTCAGAATGATAGTCAGATTTGAAGGACAACAGAATGTTAATTTTCGGTTGAACTCTTCACATAACATCTGCTCAATACTGTTTTCAGGGCAGGAATATCACAAACGCTCCGGACATGCAGCCCAGCGCTGTGACGTGGGGGATATTCCCGGGTCGTGAGATCATCCAGCCCACGGTGGTGGATCCCGTCAGCTTCATGTCCTGGAAGGTAAAGCCCTCCCTAATGTTCTGCATGTTTTAATGCGTCAAGTGATGTGATTTCAGCAGATGTTCTACAGATGAAGTGGTTTCAGAAGTGCGTTACCTGACGTTCGTTGTGTGTGTGTGTGTGTGTGTGTGTGTTTGACAGGACGAGGCTTTCGCGCTGTGGATTGAACAGTGGGCGAAGCTGTACGAGGACGAATCGCCCTCACGCATGATCATTCAGTACATCCATGACAACTACTTCCTGGTGAATCTGGTGGATAATGACTTCCCGCTGGACAGCTGTCTGTGGCAGGTGATTGAAGACATGTTCCAGCTGCTGGACGGCCCTGCGGCACCTCATGACGGCCCACTGTAACCTCACACAACACACAGGACTCTCTCTCAGGTCTCACTTCAACATACAAGTGAAAATATGTTCAGATCACAACAATACAAGACTCCTGCTACAGGAAAAGCATTTGCCTTTGTCTTTGAGGGACGATTGAATCGTAGATTTTTAAACCAGTTTTAAGGTATTTATAGAGGATATTTTAAGCACTACGTATAGTATGACAGATACATGCCTCTCAGTCTTGGTGTATGTACAGGGAAAAAGTGTATACGTCATATTTTGTGTAAGTATATTTTTGCAGATAATGTCAAATTCAAATCAGAATTAATTACAATAAATATTACTGTATGATGCCACCATATGATCGGCCTAATATCTGGTATTCATGTTTTGAATGACGGTTAAAGGAACGAGGTTGTTAGATTGACGGCCAGTGAGATGTCCGCGTCCTGGTTTTGAGATTCATCCCAGATCAGAATGTAGTGAATGAACGACATGAAGGCTTTTCTTTGCTCGTGTTTATTTCCAGTCACATCATCCGTCTGACAGAGTTTTTGTGTATAAAACTCAATAAACAACACTCCCGTCCCATGTGTATCAACATGATCTGGGTTTTGTTTGCATGTCATGTTTTGAAGTTCACGTCTATATGTCAAAGTCCAGATGACGGTTGAAGAAGTCGAAAGATTGGACACGCTCACAACAGCAGATGTCACGTCACACCGCTAGAGTCTGTGTGGAGGTTTTATCTTCTGCACACATGAAACGTGAGGCGTGTTGGATGAAAGCCAACGGCCGACCGATCTCTGCACTTAAATATAGATTGTCATTCATTCACTCGCACAGTCAAAAGTCAATTTAAATGCGAGCGGTCAGTGTGTGTTTAGAGCAGCTCCTGAAGCAGCAGGTGTGTTTTAGGTGTAGCTCGTATTGAACTTTGTTAAAGCCGTGTGGAGTGTGTTCTTTCAGGTACTGGTGGCAGTTTTGCCATTGATGAGCGCTCTGGAATGTGACAGGACTCATGCTACAGTCTCTTTAGGAGGTGTTACCTCACCAACACCTGTCGGCTCTCAGGTGATCTGTTTCAAAGGTCGCCTCTGTTCCAGCAGACTGCACAGAGCCGTGTGAGCTGGAGCTTCTAGTCAAAATCTGAACCATGGCTAAATGACCTCACATAATGTCATGTCTTGAAAAGTCAAACACATCGTTTATTGAACGGACACAACATCAGCGGCGCTCCAGCCGTAAAACAGAGCAAAATGACATCACATTTATCAGAAATCATCATTAATGTACAGTCCATACTGACATTAATACAGAAAAGATCATCTAAAGCTGTCTGATTCTTGAATTATAGTGTGTGGATTTGTATAACTACTATAGGCCCACACCTAATAAAAGTCAGTATTGAAAGGTCACATTAACTGATTAAAAAAATCTGCTTTGATGAATTAATGCTCGGTATTATGAATGTATATATAAATAGTATTTTATCTGCATTCAGTTTTTGAACAGGTTGAAGGTTTTGTCCTCTGTGTCAAGATTCTCCCTGAGATTCTCCAGAGCTGAGTAACACACTGTGAACACATTAATGCCTGTTCTCAGAAACTGATCTTACATTTGTGTTTTATTGGTATAAATGTGACTCATATGTCAGAGGATGATGTGAAGTGTTCTGGTCTGCCTCTGTTATCTTATGAGAAAACTCAAATTACGATAAATGTTGACATCAAAACGATGACCTGACTCCGGGACTGCTCACATTTAAATCACAGTTGACACTTACACAAGTTAATGTGTGTGAGAGTTTATTTATGAGCCGCAGGTTTGAGATCAGTGTGACCTCACGTATGTTCAGTTTATCTGGAGTCAACATGACCACACTGCTCACCTCAACCATCTCTCTCTCCTCCACTCCTGTGTCAAATATCTATTCAGAATGATCGTTCTCAAGGTTCTTCACATAAGAATATAAAAGAATGATTCTGTGACAATACAACAGTGAAGTGTTCAGATGTGTGTTGAGAGATGCTGAAGAAAGAAACAGGTTTGAAGTGACATGAGCACAAGTAAACCTTCTTATCTTTATCACTTTAAGACATGAATCATTATCACACTAATGTGGCTGGATTACAACCCATTTGAATACTTTACAACACAACATGAGTGGGGCTGATATGGCTGTGATTTCAGTCTGAGTGCAGACTGATCCAGGTCCAGACTGATCCAGCTCCAGACTGATCCAGCTCCAGACTGATCCAGCTCCAGACTGATCCAGGTCCAGACTGATCCAGCTCCAGACTGATCCAGCTCCAGACTGATCCAGGTCCAGACTGATCCAGCTCCAGACTGATCCAGGTCCAGACTGATCCAGGTCCAGTACAGTATTAGCCAATCAGATTGCATGAGAAAGATATTTGGGAGAATGTTTGTAACCAAACAGTTCTTGGCCGCCATTGACTCCCATAGTAGGAACAGGTGCCCCAGAACTGTTTACTGTCCTACATTCAGATTATCTTGTTCAACGGAACGATGACATTTATAAATGTAATGGCAGTCAATGATGGCCAAGCAATTCTGCTTTACAATTGAAATGTTAGGACAGTTTTTAAATTACAGTGTTAAAACAATTACTTTTTAGGCCAAGGGGCGTTTAAGTGTCATAAAGATAAAAGCACAATGTACTAAAAAAGCAGGGTATATGCACACAGGGTGATGATGTCACTTCTGATCAAACCACAGCCAGCTAAGCTTTAGTTGTGTTTACAATGATAAATCTTTATTTGGGGAGCCACAAAGCACTGCATTCTACACAGAGGGGGCTTCATGACGAAAAGGTTTGAGAATCACTGGTTTAATGGTTTCTTGTTTGTCCCAGGTCATTTAACTGTCCTCCACAATCTTTGCTCTTTCAGCATTTCTGTAGATTTGACTTGTGTCCATCAGTAACTGTATGATGTTGAGATTCATCTGTTTACTTTGAGGACCATCAAGAGACTCATACACAACTATTACAATAGATAGAAGCATTCAGTGCTGCTCATGAAGTCAACTCCATTCATTTAAAGTCAAGTGGCTGTAAACCTCTGAGAATGTCAACTGATGTAAATGGTTTATATTTCATTTTGCTGAGAAACATATATGTGTCTTTATAGCTCCTAAAAAATATTACGAAATGAAAAAATAAATATATAAACAAAACACTAACATTTAGACAGTTTTATGACTAGACAAGAAACCCTTAAACAACTATGACAAAACATCAAAACTGTCATTGATTGAACACAATATTAATAATCAGGGGCTGTAAACTTTGACCTGGGCTATTTTTAGAAATTCTCTTATTTTTCTTTGGCTATGTGCTTTCTTAAAATAACTTGTTCACGCCAGGACTAAATTCGAATTAAACTTTGATTGAAAAATTCCCAAATTTTCAGCATTTTCCAGATTCTGCAAGTGGGATGTAAACTTTTGACTTTAACCGTATGTGACATCTCAATTATTTAAGTAAAAAGTATCCTAAACGTAGTCAGATTACGTCATCAAAAATATGTAATCCAAGAGATTATATTATTGACTACAAGTTTTGTCATGTAATTCACAATCAGTAACTGATTAAAATGCATATGTAATGTACCCAGTTGTGTGTAAATGTCTATAAAAGATTTGTGCTGCTGGACCAGTGTCTCCTCAACTGCGGGTCGTGAACCCCTGGTGGTTTGTAAAGGAATTGCAAGGCGTTTGTGAGTTGATAATGTTAACTGTCTGCCTATGAACATTGTTTTCATCACTTTGAAAAAGTTAAATTAAAAAGAAATGTTACAGGTTAATAAAAAACAATAGTTAGACCTGTGTAAAATAGTACTGTAAAATAAAAACTTAAAAACAGATCAGATATCTGTGTCTGTGTTCAGTGTGTTGTGTTATAGAGACCTGTAGGGGGCAGTGTTGATCAGCACAATTTATTCGGTTTCGGTAGAAAAAAAATCCCTGAAACACTGATTAAGCCCATGAAAGATGAGAGTGTGCAGTTTCTGTGTTGTGTGTTAATCAAGTCCTGATGTGTTGGTTTATAGTCTCAGATAATCAACTGTGTCTGTGTTTTAAATATATAACCATTACACACAAATAATCTTCTAAGCATCTGTCAGATGGAGTGCAGAAACCATATCTGACCCAATCACAGGTAAAAACTAAATGTCATTCTTGAGACTTGTTCTAGTGAGTGAGAACAGAGAGTGTTGTGTGATTCCTTAGAGTTCAGAGTGTTGTGAGACCAGGTGAATAAATATATTATAATAATAAATCATTTACATAGTTGATTATTTTATATTTATTATACAATAATACATGTGTTCTGTTGTAACTAAATGAGTACAATCAGAGTATGTGTCTCAGATGTCTACATGTGATTTCAACGCATTTAAATAAAGATTTCAATCTCTGTAACATGGTTTACTAAATAAAGTGTACAGCAGAGTTAACTGCACGTGTCTGTGATTTTGTCATGAACTACATGAGATTTGAGTAAAGGTGATTTTCCACCTATAACTCATCAAATGTTTCAGGAAATATTTTTCAGTGGCCTGAAATAAAATTGGTTTACAGTACTACACAGTTTAATGAGGCAATGGTACCATGGTACATACCAGTGTGTGTTTAAATACTTGATTCTGATTGGCACATCAGTTTGATCAATGTTTAAAACTAACTGAGAAAAATAACTTCACCCGTCTGATCAAATGTAAACATCAATAACAGCTTTAACTTGGCAAATGAGCATGAATAAATGGGATGATCCACGGCTAGCCCAAGATTATCTCTTACATGCAGCATATAGATTCTTTCCTCTGATGTCTGTTCTTTAGCACAATACTGACCCACAGAAAATACTGCAATTCATAATATGTTTGACATTTGTGCTGCTTGTGTTTAGAAAGGACAGTGATATTGAGACAACTCATTGACTCACATCCGGTTGACTCCAAAAATGTGTCCATCTTGAGCGTCACACGTCACACATGTTGAATAACTGTGGACACTTCCAGAGAGTGCAGACACTGCGCTCATATTAACTTCAGCATTCATTCATTTTTCTTCCATCATAATCCCTCATCTGATGTTTCTCAAAGATATAGAGATATGTCGAAACATGCCGACTAAATGTTTTCAACTCCAGCGTCATCTGTTTCTACAATACACTTATTCAATCCCATAATAATAAGACATCTGCAAACATCAGAGTGCGATTGAAAGCCTTTATCTCATCTTCACAACCTGAGCATTTCCTTACAGGGTTTATCTACAAATCTGCAGAATTAAAGCTGGAGGACGTGTTTTTAAGTACAGTATGAGCAGAATATTTGACACATTGTTGTGTCGTATCTGTTAACACTTCATTCAACACACCAGTGGAACATTCCAGAACATCTTTACGCCACAGTCAGAATCTCACTTTACATCTCACTCAACATTTTACACAAACGACTACATTCAACTTCAACTATTCAAGATCATAAACAAAGATATTATTCATAAAACTATTCTTTAAATGTATGAATAACAACAAAAGAGCATCTGCTCAGTACATCATCACTGTGACTACAAACAATTCTATTCAAAGCCACACACAGCAAGTTTTGAAACGGTCTCGAGCAACTCGGCTAAAGAACAGAAAATATTGTCAATGAAAGTTTTACGTCCGGATATTTCTGTCTTCGATGTCTCACCTCCAATCGCTCCAACATGAGCCTGACAGTCTGATAATGTATTGGTGGATTATTGATTTGATTTCTTTACAAAGCTCGTAACAACACAGCTCCTAAATATCTTTCTGATGTACTTGTTGTCCACAATCCATCTAGAATATCACTCAGATCACTAAACATGTCGTGTCTGTACCACCATCTTGCCTCCAGCGCTGTGAAACATCAATAAATCGCACATTTTTCGTGCTTTTAATGCTCTGGACGTTTTATGTTTTTTTACCTCTTTTTTTTTCAGTACAGCACTTTGACCAATCAAGATTTATTTTTAAATGTGATTTATAAATAAAGTTTAGCTAGGATACACATAACTGAGTGTAAATGTACATTACTGTATGATTTTCTTCTTTATTACAACAGAAAAGCAGGTGCTGTGATTTATTTCAGTAATGGGCTCTATGCACAGCGGCACATGATGTGTTTGGTGAATATGCTCAGAACCCTCGATTATTCCGCCCATCGTAGAGTTCTGTCCTAGTACAGGAACAAAAGTTACTAATACACACAATTTTACAGCTCATTTTGTTGATGCTTGTTTGCTTTATATGGATATATGTACTTGTGTTTACTTAATGTTATAATGACATGTAATCTTATGCAGATATCCTTTCAAATACGGTGGAACAGCTCTTCTATGTATCACTGCTGTGTGTGTCTGCTCTTCTCAGTTTCCCATTCCTCTGTGTTTGAAGTGTTTCCAACCAGAAACTGAAGAGGGTTCTTGCATTGCACGCAGAAGTAACGCGTACATAGAGCCCATTTATATTTACATTTCTGCATTTATCAGACGCTTTTATCCACGGCTTTATCCTATACATTTTACAATCCCCTGGGATCGAACCCACAACCCTGTGTTGTTAACGCCATGCTCACTGAGCTACAGGAAAGCATTTAACACAGATAACTGAGCTCATCCACTCAATACCCAACACAACAAACTGTGTGACACATCAAATCAACAAAAACAGTGCACACACCTCATGTTCTGTAAATATTACATTCTCATTTTATTCAATTACAAGTCATTCACTGTAAGTACAATTATAATGAAATTTACAATCACAGTTATCTTCACAAGTTCTGTACAAAATATCCAGCATGTGACTTTTAATTTGAATGCAATGTTTTTACACACAGATGGGGAGTCTGAAGCGTGACGATGGGGAGTCTGGATTTACTGGTAGCATCTCAGGTAGACCAGCCTGTGAGGCTGAAGCTTCTCTCGACACAGAGGACATTCAGTCTGACACACAAACAGCCGTCAGTCACGATACAGCACATGTGTGACGCACCACTCAGTGACCTGATCGTCTTACCTTTGTGTTACACCACTCAGTGATGCACTCCCAACAGAACACATGACCACACGGGGTACACGTCGAGTGCCTGCGCTCCTCCAAACACAAGATACAGCGAGAGGAGCGACACACCGCCTCGCTCGCCTGACCACTACACACAAAACACAAACACACGCACACGAGTTTCTCTCTTAATAAAAACACAACTATACCCCTCTAGAGCTGGGCAAAAAATCAATGAACAGGGTTCAGAATGCTGATCTCTTACATTCTGTTTAAATGAAACGGTTCAAGTCCGTTGTGTGCAGTATAACGCTGATTCTACGAGCCAACTTCACAGCCCTGATTTGATTTTCATCATAGTTCCATGAGCACTGAACATTCACTAACATGGATGTTATTGCTTCTACTATCCACTGGATGTCACTTTTGGTATGGTTTGTTCATTGTTTCATTAACATGGTGGATGTGCTGAATTTAACATCATCTTCACATAAAAGTCAGAGGTTCATATGATTGCAGCCTCTCCTTACAGCTTATATTGTGTGCCCGATCCTGTTTGATCAAGGTATGCGGCTGCTCTGTTTTAATATACTTAAGTGTGTTTCAAGATTAATATACAGATTTGTGGTTCTTGATTTCATTTTTTAATTCACCATTGTAATCTGATATTTATTGATCTTTTGGAAATATTGTATTAAATCTATAATCATTGATTCCAATCGAGAGCTTGTGAATGGGAACATCAGGATGGATACCCAGCCCTATTCAATCCCATGATGCATCACAATAGCGTGTGTATAGGTGTTGGGTGTAGAGCTGTACCTAGGGCGCAGGTTTCTGTGTTGTGTCCACTGGTGTCGAGCTCTCTGTCTCTGTCGCAGGTTCTTCAGCTGTAGTGTGAGAGTGATGAGCAGCTGCAGGAGAGAGAGAGCCCCCAGCACACCATAACTCTTCCTGATCCTCGGCTCGTCCTCGTACGCGCTTCTCACCCTCACCTGCAGACACACACGTGAGCACACAATCACACACGTCACAGCTCCTTCACTCCTCAGTTTAAGGTATGATCTATTTCTATAGCTTATATCCACATGCTTCAATGTTTCCAAGTGCAATCTGATCGTTCCATTACACCAATCCCTCAGTCGTCTTATAACTGCACTGTACCAGTCGTGGGTTATGTAACAGCAACTCACGTAGCGCACACCCGCAGCTCTTTTACTGATGTGATAAAAGGTTCCAGTGATGTAGAAGAGAGCCACATGGAGACGGTAGAAGAGAGTGATGCCCTGCTGCAGGCCAAACACCAGCGGGAGCAAAGACTTCCTCTGAGCTTCAGTCAACATCTCCACCGCTCTGTGAATCCAGAACCGGAGGTGTGACGCCGGGCTCCAGGTTCTGCTCATCTCTCGCGCCTCCGTCTGCAGCTCGTTCTCCACACAGATGAAGATCTTGTCCAGGACATACGGCACGAACGCGTGAAAGAGGACGAGCGCCGTCCGGCGTCCTCTCGAGGGGATTCTCCTCTGGCTGGGGTCCACCTGTATGATGTTGACATACTCTTCACCCAGAGTCTGATATCCTGAAGAAAACAGAGCCGTGAAACACACGTGCAGCTCAGGAACACATGAGAACAGCAGGTGTGAAACTCATCTCTCACCAGATAATGTTGTGAGGACATAGTAGGTCAGATCAGACAGCAATTCAATCTCTTTCTTCCACTGAAGCCAGCGTCTGGAACCTCACCCAGAAAAACACGAAGCGTTATTAACAGCGACGTGTCTCTCCAGTGTATATAAATAAAGCACATTACTACTAGAACATAATATATATAAATATCACAGGTACAGTCAGTGATATCCAATGATCTGCGAAGATCGGAGTGACATCACGAACTGTGACTAAATGACTTGCAAAACACTAGATGGACTTAAAATATACATGAAAATAAAGTTGAATGATTTTTAAAAGCGCGAGAGCCGTGTTTTCCTCACCGGCGCACGCGTGGATGAGCTCGTTGGATTGGTTACTGAGATTACTGTGGTAAAACTCATCTTTCTGACGGCTGCGGATCACCTGAGGCTGGTTCGCAGGGATTAAAGGCATCGCTCAGTCTCATCGACATCTGTCAACGACCCGCTTTACACGTAACACGTCTCAACTCACAAAAACACGCGATTTACAGAGCTTCTAACACGCTTCCGGGTTTACTCACGTGATTCTCACACGAGCTCTCTATTGGTCAACGGGTTCACACTCTGTGCTGGTTAGATGTCACTGTTTAGGAAAAGGAATTAATGGTTTTGATGTTTCTTAACATCTGTATCAGCGTCATAAGCTTCAGATAGTGTCATAATTAAATTCAATTAATACATCGACTCCAAAACCCCGGTCGATCTTTCGACATCTGCAGGTCATTACGTGCCATTGATCGATGGCCTACATCAAAATCTCCGAAGAAACAACATTGATGTTATATTATATATTATTTCTTAATTTATAAACGTTATTTAGAATATGCTTTTTCGATTTAAATCATTCATAATCATGTGGTCACGTGACTGGGTTGTGATCCATTATAATGCAGTTTTTCTTTATTCTGAAAGATTTTGATTTTATTTTATTAACGACATTTAAGAAAATCTAGTTATTTAGACACTTGTTTAACGGTTGTTAGACAGCAACAACAACAAAGTGAACTTCCGGTAGACCCCCGCAAAGAATCTATAACTGTTTAGTTTAGCATTAAAGTCATTTAATATACAATAAAATATGAATATAAACAATATTGTTGTACTTATGCTGTCCTAATTGCTTCCATTACCTACCCCACTTGTAAGTCGCTTTGGATAAAAGCGTCTGCTAAATGACTAAATGTAAATGTAAATGTTACAGAGGAGTTTACCTAGGTTGCTGTTTACACATATTCCGCGGTAATTATTAGGGTCGAATTTGTCTCCACTTTTATGGGTTGGAGTTATGAGACCTTTGTTCCAGATTGTGGGAAATATTCCTGTACTTAAGTCAAGTCAAGTCAAGTCAAGTTGAGCTTTATTGTCATTCCACTACATGTGTGGACATATAGCGGGACGAGATGTCGTGCCTCACAGGACCACGGTGCTACATAAATACAGATATACAACACGAAGTAAAACAGTATAAACCTATACCCAACTAACCTACTGTCAGCTTTGACTATACATATGATATATATAAAAGTGGTTACCTATACATAAACTAAGAGATAAAAAATAAATAAATAAAAACAAACTGTACAACTGTGCAAATGACTTCAAATACTGTACATGTGCAAAGAGAGAGACATTCAAGCAGCTGGCTGGGAAACAGTGTAAGGTGATTTGTGGTGCATGAGCCAATAAACATACATACATTACAGTCATATATTACAATCAGTCTTTTGTGGGATTATGGACACACAATGGTGTGTGAAAGTGTCTAGTGCATGCAGAGGAGAGTGTGTTGCTACAGGTGGCTTGTGCAGGCCCGCTCACCTGAATTGCACAGAAATAAAAGTTCACAGTTTTTTCCTGAGACGTGGTATGGTGTATGTGGGGGGGGGGGGTTGTTAGGGGTTTCAGAGAGGGGCGGTGTGATGTGAGTTCAGGGCTCTCACAGCCTGGGGGAAAAAGCTGTTGAGCAGTCTGGCGGAGCGGGCTCTGATACTCCGGTACCGTCTACCTGAGGGTAGGAGCTGGAAGAGACTGTGGGAGGGGTGGGTGGGGTCCTCCACGATACTTTTTGCTTTGCTGGAGCATCGTGTGAGGAAAATATCCAGGATGGAGGGGAGAGGGGCACCAATGATTTTTGCAGCTGTGTTCACTGTCCGCTGGAGGGTCTTGCGGTCTGTTGCACAACAGTTTCCGTACCAGACAGTGATGCAGCTGGTCAGCACGCTCTCAATGGTACCCCTGTAGAAGGTGGTGAGGATGGGTGGAGGGAGGCTTGCTTTTTTCAGCCGGCGGAGAAAGTGTAGGCGCTGTTGTGCCTTCTTGGAGACAGACTTGGTGTTGGTAGTCCAGGTGAGGTCCTCTGTGATGTGCACCCCCAGGAATTTAGTGCTGCTGACTCTCTCCACAGTCGAGGTATCGATGGTCAGTGGGGGGTGGTCAACGGGGTTTCTCCTGAAGTCCGTCACAACCTCCTTTGTCTTCTCCACATTGAGGGACAGGTTGTTTGCGCCACACCATTCAGCCAGCTGTGCCACTTCCTCTCTGTAGTGCGTTTCATCGTTGTTGCTGATGAGACCTACCACTGATGTGTCATCGGCAAACTTGATGATGTGGTTGGAGCTGAACTTGGCAGTGCAGTCGTGGGTCAGCAGCGTGAAGAGCAGCGGGCTGAGGACACAGCCCTGTGGGGCACCTGTGCTCAGTGTGGTAGTGCTCGAGGTGTTGTGGCCGACACGGACTGACTGAGGTCTTCCGGTTAAAAAGTCCAGGATCCAATTGCAAAGGGAATTGTTGAGGCCCAGCAGGCTTAATTTATTGATGAGCTGTTGTGGGATTATTGTGTTGAATGCTGAGCTGAAGTCGATGAACAGCATTCTAACATATGAGTCTTTATTTTCTAGGTGGGTAAGAGCCAGGTGGAGGGTGGAGGAAATTGCATCATCCGTAGAGCGGTTTGGGCGGTATGCAAACTGGAGCGGGTCGAGTGTGTTGGGGATGCTGTTTTTGATGTTGTGCATGACTAGCCTCTCAAAGCACTTCATTATGATTGGAGTCAGTGCTATGGGACGGTAGTCATTTTGACAGGACACAGGTGATTTTTTTGGTACCGGTATGATTGTCGTGGATTTGAGACATGTGGGGATGACTGCTTGGCTCAGCGAGGTGTTGAAGATATCTGTTAGGACATCTGTCAGCTGTTCAGCGCAGTCTTTCAGTACGCGGCCAGGTATATTGTCAGGACCCGCAGCCTTGCGTGGGTTAATCCTAGATAGGGTCTTCTTTACGTCGGCTGGAGACAGACAGAGTGCCTGGTCGTTGGGAGGTGTGGGCAGTTTTTGTGCAGATGTGTCGTTCTGCATTTCAAACCGTGAATAAAAGTGGTTAAGTGCATCTGGGAGGGATGTGTCGTCGTCACAGTCTTGTGGAGGGGGCTTGTAGTCAGTGATGGTCTGAATGCCTTGCCACAGGCTCCGTGTATCTCTGCTGTTTGTGAAATGAGTGTTGATTTTATTGCCATATGACCGTTTTGCATTTTTGATGCCACGGGACAGTTTGGCTCTTGCTGTTTTGAGGGCTGCTTTATCTCCTGATCTGAACGCTTCATCTCTGGTATTTAGCAGCCCACGAACCTCTGCTGTCATCCATGGCTTCCGGTTTGCACGTGTGTTGATGGTCTTGGTGACTGTCACATCATCAATGCAGTATTTGATGTAAGCAGTCACAGTTTCCGTGTACTCCTGCAGGTCTGTATGGTTATTATAAGTGGCCGCCTCTTTAAACATGTTCCAGTCTGTGTCCTGGAAGCAGTCCTGCAGTGCTGAGGTAGCATTGTCTGGCCATACCGTGATCTGCTTTTGAACCGGTTTGGCCAGTTTGAGAAGCGGTCTGTATGCTGGGGTTAGCATAACAGAGATGTGGTCCGAGTATCCGAGGTGGGGGCGGGGTTCGGCTTTGTATGCGTTTTTCACTGTTGTGTAAACAAAGTCCAGTGTGTTATTTCCCCTTGTTGCAAAGTTCACATGTTGGTAGAACTTTGGTAAAACTGTCTTTAAGTTAGCGTGGTTGAAGTCGCCGGCTATGATGAAAAAGCCGTCGGGGTTATTTGTTTGTTGTTCGCTGATGGCGCTGTACAGTTCACGAAGCGCGTCCTTAGCATTTGCACACGGGGGAATGTACACCGCGACAATAACAATGGCCGTGAACTCCCGCGGCAGATAGAACGGTCGACATTTCACAACCATAAACTCCACCAGCGATGAACAGTGTTTTGATAATACCGCTGCATTGTTACACCATTCTTTGTTGATATACACACACAAGCCACCCCCGCGAGATGATATTAAACAGTTTGAGGATGGCGAGTGTAAGTTTTTGGTCTGCGTATTTAATCATCTCGTTTAGGATACCGTCGATACCACTTGCTTTTTGGGATTTAAGTTTTGGTATATTCTGGCCTAGCTCAGCGAGTGTAATTGGATAGTCTAAAGGGTTTTGGTAATCTTTAATTGTTGACTCCTGAGTGCCTAGTTTGTTGTGTAGGTTAGTTTGTTCTTGATTCTTGGTTATTTTACTAAAGAGGTTTGAGAAGTGCTTTATCCATACGTCTCCGTTCTGAATGGGAAGATCTTCATGGTGGGGTTTGTTAAGTGTGTTCCAATGTTCCCAGAAGCGATTTGTTTCTAGAGATTCTTCAATTGCTTTTAACTGGTTTTGTGTATCTTGTTTCTTTTTCTTCCTTAGTGTGTCCTTATATTGTTTAACTTTTTCATGGTAGAGTTGGCGTGTGTTTACATTGTCAGCATCTCTGTGTTTCTGATTTGATAGAATTCTTACTTCTTTTCTAAGGTTTTTACACTCCTTATCAAACCATTTCTCCTTTACAGGCTTTTTGTTTGGTTTTGTGTTAGTGGGTTTTAGGTTAGATAGCGTTGCAGATATTGTAAAAATTTGGTTAATCCTGTCTACTGCTAAATTTACACCTTCATTATTGTGTGGAAATGGGGTATCTAGGAATTTATTCAGTAGGTTTTGAATTTTTGGTTCACGAGTTATGCTTTTGTATGTATCTTCGCAATTTTGTTTCCACCTGAATGTTTGTTTTAGGGTATGGAGGTGAGTTTGTTTTGATGCCTCTGTGTTAGGTTTGGATCTATTGAGGTAGAGAGTGATTTTACTGTGATCTGACAATGGGGATGGTGGGCTGACTGTGAACGCTCTGAGGGAGTTAGGATTCAGATCTGTGATGAAATAGTCTACCGTACTGTTACCCAGCTTAGAACTATAGGTGTACCTACCGTATGAATCTCCTCGTAGTCTACCGTTGACCATGTACAGACCCAGTGTGCGACAAAGATGGAGAAGTCTTAATCCATTTTTGTTTGTTGTTTTATCGTAGTTTAGTCTTTGTGTGTGAGTAGGTGTGGGAAGGACATCTCCTCCTGGAATGTGTTTGTCTCCCTTGGAGTGGACCGAGTCTGATTCTTCGCCTGTCCTGGCATTTAGGTCTCCGCAGATCAGAATATTGCCCTGTGACTGGAAGTAGTTGATCTCCTCTTCCAGGATCGTGAAACTGTCCTCATTGAAGTAGGGTGACTCTGCTGGAGGGATGTAGGTTGCACACAGGAAGATATTCTTATCTGTTGAAGTGATGGTCTTGTTGATTTCTATCCATGTGTAAAACTGGCCAGTTTTAATCATTTTTATTGAGTGGGCGTATTCGGACTTATGCCAGATCAGCATTCCGCCTGAGTCTCTTCCCTGTGTGACGCCAGGTAGTTTGACGGATGGAATGATGAATTCTCTGTAGTTTGTAGGGCGACCAGTGGGTCCGTCTCCTCTACTCCATGTCTCCTGTAGGATGAGGATGTCAGATTTTTGTGTTTCAGAGCTGAAGTCTATGTTTTTGCTTTTCAGTCCAAAAGCAGATGACCTCAGGCCTTGAATATTCCAACATGATATGGTAAATGCTTTGTTATCCATAAGGTATTTATTTATTTATTGCAGATTGTGTCTTAAGACAGTAGGTGTGAGCAGATCAGGTTCAGCATCTGATGGATGTCTTTTAGCTCGCCTGATGGAGCTTGTGCAGATGTCGGTGTGGAGTTTCTGCTCACTGTCTGAACATAGCTTAGGCTGCTGGAGTTCTGCTTTATATGCCGGGTGGGGGGTATAGGCAGCAGCGGTGGTGCTCTGGTCTGTTGGCTGTTGTTTTGGCAGGAAAGGGGTCCCAGTCTTTGGCTGTTTTTTGAAGGTGTGGTGTGGTTCATCCATGGTCTGGGTAGGTGCTGCCTTGCTCTGTTGCTTCTAGGAGGGTTGTTGGTGCTGCGGTTCAGAGCAACATCTTTTAATTTCTTTGCAAAGATGGGGACAGATGCTCTGTATAGGTGTACATGGTCATAGAGGCATGTGAGGTCCAAGGTGGGATGATGTGCCAGGTGCACTTGAGGTGTGAGTGCACAAGTTCTAGAGAGATTTGCGTTTATTTGTTGAATTGTGTCTGGGTGGAAGTCTTTCCGTGGTAGCAGTGTCGAGATGGTGATTTTGGCATTTGGGAAGGTGGTTGTGGTTTTTTCGATTACCCTCTCTAGTGCTGTGGCCACTTTTTCTTGTTGTGCTCTTAGGTCGTTTGTGCCAGTGTGGATTATTATGTGGCTGGGTGATCTTAGGTTGTCCTCGTTCAGTAGTCTGAGGGCACTGTGCGTGTTAGGGCACCAGAGTTTGGACACCCTTTGTTTGGGGAAGAGCTTTTTTTCGTCTATAAATTTCCCATTTGAGTCTATCAGAAGGACAATATCTCTCTCTCTCTCTCTCTCTCTCTCTCTCTCTCTCTCTCTCTCTCTCTCTCTCTCTCTCTCACACTCACTCTCACTCTCTCTCTCTCTCACACTCTCTCACTCTGTCACACTCTCTCTCACTCTCTCTCTCTCTCTCTCTCTCACACTCTCTCTCTCTCTCACTCTCACTCACTCTCTCTCTCTCACTCTCTCTCTCTCTCTCTCTCTCTCTCTCTCTCTCTCTCTCACACTCTCTTTCTCTCTCTCTCACTCTCTCACTCTCTCACACTCTCTCTCTCTCTCTCTCTCTCTCTCTCTCTTTCTCTCTCTCTCACACACTCTCTCCCTCTCTCTCTCTTTCTCTCTCTCTCACTCTCTCTCACTCTCACTCTCTCTCACACTCTCTCTCACTCTCACTCTCTCTCACTCTCACTCTCTCTCTCTTTCTCTCTCTCTCACACACTCTCTCACTCTCTCCCTCTCTCTTTCTCTCTCTCTCACTCTCTCTCACTCTCTCTCACTCTCTCTCACTCTCTCTCTCTCTCTCTCTCTCTCACACTCTCACTCTCTCACTCTCTCTCTCTCTTTCTCTCTCACACTCTCTCTCACTCTCTCTCACTCTCACACTCTCTCTCTCTCTCTTACACTCTCTCTCACTCTCACACTCTCTCTCACTCTCTTCAGCTCATAAATCAACTACAGTGTTGAGTATACACATACATATTGGCACTGCCGTTGGTTAATTTTTCCAGCTACACTTTTGATACTTAGAATGAAATGATATATTTTTATTATTAACTATATTACACATGATATCTGTTCAGTTTTTGAATTGAGACAGCTACCTTTGGCTCAGGAGGATTACAACATGAAGTTATCATGATTGTCTGTTCTGTTGCTTTAAGAATAACAATGAAAACAGTTTGAGTATTGATAATGAAATGAGATTCATTGGAGATGTGTTTAGGCTCTTTCTAGTCTCTCGCTCTATTATTGGTTTGTTCACAAAGACCAGCTTCTTTCAGCAGCTTGTAAAACCGGTTTCTTTGTTCCTCTAATGCAGTGTGATCAATCACGGCCATTAACATTCACAACACACTTCTCTAGCGGCCGTCCTCTTTCTGTTGACTCTTCAGCTGAGGACGATGATGTTTTTCTCCTGGTGACAGAGCTCCTCCTCAGTCTCCTCACACAGCAGCATTCCATCCAGCTCAGATAAGATGAGCAAAGACATACATTCATCAGCTCTTCATCATCTGTGGCTCTTAAGACTGAGATGTACTTCAATCGTTCATATTATTGCTGAAAGATGGAGATGAGGATTTAATCTCAGTCAACATTCATCATGATTGATGTAGTGCTGCTCACCGTACCAACTGATGTTTTGTGTGATGGAGAAATGCTTCTACAAGATTTGTTTTGCAGTTTATATGTCTTGTAGACGAGCAGTTTTACCTCGAACTTGTATGAAGCATAAAAGATCAAACTACACGTGTCATGTTTACAGCGGGGTAATAAAATCTGCACTGATGTTCTGAGCTGTTCGCTGGAAAGAACTTTGAACCTTGAGTTTGATTTATGAGCTGAAGAGAGACTCCCAGAACACACAGTCTGATCTGACAGAACACAAAACACACATCTGTCAGTCAGAAAATCACAACATAGCATAGTCAACAAGTACGGTATAAACTATCTAGACGTATAGTACACACGGTGTGGTTTTAAAGATGAGATGTTAAGAGTTTATACTCCACCCCGTATCCCTCCCACCTGTCTGAAGAGTCCCGTGTCTTTACTTGTCCCATGAGCGCAGGGCAGGAGAAGAAGAGAAGTGTTGCTTCACCGTCAAAGAGCTTTCAAATGACAACCTGAAGCTTTTCTCCTCTTTCCTGAACGACAGCACACATCGGCGTACACGCTTCTCTCACTAAAGGTAACCTCAATACTTTCACTTTTGCACGTTCAGATATGATGGCCGATCGTGTGTTTCTGAACTTTCTTTATGAGCAGTTTGTTCATTTCCGTTCCTCTGAGACTTTTGTCCTGTGAAACTCAACACTTTCCACCTGAATGCTCGGGCACAAACACTATCAAGACTGCAGGAACGCGCGCACCTAAAACAAGGTCACAGCTCTGACTGAAAACATCAAAATTAAAGTCACAGATTTATTTTGATTATGACATTTGAAGTGTATCATTCATGCTGTTGAAAAGTGTGATTCTCTTTTTTTTTATGTGAATCACGACGCTTAAGTTCAGTCCATTATGATGTGAACCGTCCGAAAAAATGAGTCAAATCTGAGCGTGATCAGGAGCGGTGTATTTCCACAGACAACACCTTTCTATCTCATTGATGTGTAATAATGAAGGTCTCAGTGAGTTCTGTGTCTGTGGATGTAAGAGAAAAGGTCTTTTGTGGATCACTTCAGCACACATAGAGTGCTCGCTGCGTCCCGTCTCTGCTCGGTAATTTCACGTAGACTAGAAAAACAGGAAAGGAAAAGTGAGGCAATTATAAAGCAGTGGAATGGATATCATTTGGGCTTTCCCAAACAGAAATCGGAGTCTACACCTACAGATATATATGTGGTTTCACTTCTAGCTCTGAGAGAGAGAGAGCGTATGTGTCTTACATGTGTTTCACAACAGATGTTGAATCAAATCTTAGTGGAACGTTGTGTCTTGTGTTACGTTGGTTTGGTATCAGATCTCTTGTTACACTGTCTATTGTCTGCTTTGTGTTGTGTACCGGCTGTGTTACTCTCATAACAAACAATGCGTCTCTGTTTATTGATAGATAAGAAACATTTGTCTGAAAGTAAATAAGCTGAATGTTTGATCAGTCGAAGTTTAAAGTTGTTTAAGGGCAAGGATTAGAGACACACATTTGCATGTTCACTGTGTTTCCGGTAAGCACTGCGCTCATGTTAAACACACAAACACACACACGTCTGGTTTATTATCTCCGTGGAGACACTAATCATTTTTATACTGTAAAATTTTTTATTTTATCCCCGAAACCTAAAGATCATAGAAAACTTTTAGCATTTCAGCTTTTTTATAATATTGTTCTGTATGAGTTATATTCAGGTTTAGGTCCCCATCGGGATATAAAAACAAGGCCACACATACACTCAGCTTTTGTGTGTCCTTCAGTAGCAGATTTCAAGAGATGAGACTTAACACCACACATGAGATCCTATGAAACATCTTTCTGTGTCTCTGTGACTCTGTTTGAACATGATCCAGTCTGAGCCGACTCAGAGAGCCATGAGTGTTTCACATCACTGTCAGATTCACTGTCACTCAAACCTTGGCATATAACATTTGACATACTTCTATATATTCATGTAATGAAGTTTGAGCTCTTTATTAGAGGTTTCAGTAAAAAAAACAAGACGTGCCCTCTTATGACTATGAATCAACATGATAAGTCAAACTTTGATGCGGTCAATGTTTCATCTGATCATATTTGGAACATCAGGTTCCTCTTCAATTCAGAGCCATTGGAGAGAGTTCTGCCAACGAAAGTCCAAAACACTGAAGGCACTCATGGAGCCTTCAGACAGTTCCAGATGTTATGTTTTCTCTTGCAATACTTTATTTCTTTCATTTCTTTATTCTTTAAACGGCTTTCGTATGTAAATGTAAGTTATCCTCTGTTGGTCTGTTTAGTCGCAGCTCCAAGTGAAAGAAGTAACTTCCAGGAACTAATGAAACTGAGAAAAACTGTTTGATTTGCGTAAACGGAGAAGACGCGACTCTCTCTCTGTCAATGGCTCTGCTTCAATTATGCTGACAGGTACACCACCTTACTTGTGTATACATTTGGGCGGTCTTGGTCAAATCAGACCACCAACTGATGTAGATTTGTGTGGGTGTGGTTACACCGGGTGTTTCAGGCGAGTCTGGGTGAGCATTGGCTTTTAGACAGAATGATTCTTTTGTTACCACACTGTCATTTCTGCAATCTTACGTGTCTAATACATCCATGGGCAACTTATAACACTACAAAGACAGAAAAACACGTCTTCTTGCCATATGACCCCTTTAAACATTACGTGAAAACAAAACACAAGTGCTGAATGTCTTTCAGTGTGATGTTGAAATGCTTTGAGCTGTGTGATGTGACCGGACGTCTCCTCTCAGAAGCTGTCGCTGATGTTTCAATAAGGATGTTTTGAGTGTGTAGGAGTAAAGCTCGTAGTGCCGTGTGACTCATTTACATTTACATTTAGTCATTTGGCAGACGCTTTTATCCAAAGCGACTTCAGTGCACTTATTACAGGGACAATCCCCCTGGAGCAACATGGAGTAAAGTGTCTTGCTCAAGGACACACTGGTGGTGGCTGCTGGGATCCAACCAGCAACCTTTTGATTAACAGATCAGTGGTTTAACCCACTAGACCACCATCTCCACATAGACCACCATGACTCACATCGTCTCATTCAGTTCATCAGCGATTACATCACAGCATATGTCAGGCTGTACCACAGTCCTCTCCATGAAGCTGCACAATTAATGTAACAACTAATGGGGATTACAGTTACTTTTGTGCTCTCTTCTGTGTGTGCACATGTGTGTTTGGGCACAGGATTCAGTGGCGATCGAATCAGAGATGAATACATCCATCCATGGTGCTTTAGCTATTCCTTTTGGATTTTTAATGGACAACATTACTCCCATTATTATTTGTTATCTGCATGTATGCATGGGGCGGTGTGAGATTTTGACGGTATGATAAACTTAAGGAAATGATTCACGCTATTGCAATCACAACGCTAAAATCTGTTATTTGCAAATGTCTGTGTATACAAACCACAACTTTTTAACTGGACACAAGTACATTTCATTTTTAACCAACATTCACAGAACATATATGACATGGAAAAAATAAAGTCTTAAAATGATAATACTAAAAACAAATACTTTTGTCATAGCCCATATATTAGGTATAAACATCTAACATTGCATTACATGACTTTCATGTATTTTTGTGTAAATACAGTTCACACCTCACAAACGGTAACACAGAAAAGGTTCTGTACTCAGTATACCTTGAAACCGGCATTCGGCCCATCTGGATGATAAGATTTGGATGTTTAATGAAAGAATATGTCATGCATCTGCGTCATAGAGAGTGATAAAACATTGCAAATCTATTAATCAACAGTATTAATCACCATCACCACATCAAGGTGAATTTAGGATTATGATTTTTGTCAATAAAAGCGTGCTTTCCATATAAACTCTTTCATACACAACTAAAGTCTCTTCAGTGTCTTCTGCGCTGCTGTTTCACCCGTCTGACGCAGCACATAAACATTCATGTGTGAACACTGATTTGTCTGCTGAGGAATGCAGTAAATCTTCAGGCCGTCATGTTCTTCGAGGTCATTGGTGGTCTGTTACCTGAGGCCCGGTGTTACACGACTGACAGGTCCGCTCACGCAGCCTCAGGTATCAACACGTCGCAGTCAAATCCTGCAGGCGCTTTAAGTGAACACTGAAGCCATTGTTCGGTTTATCAGTCCGTTGACATCAGACAATCCCGCTGCCGATGAGAAATAAAACACAAGATTGCATGACATCATTTCTTTTGCATCCTGCGCTTCTTGTGTTTACAGAACACATGATAATTCTGTATGTCCAGCAGAATAAACACAGGTGCGCTTCATCACGTGAACTGTAAGACATGATGAGACACTGAAGACATCAAGAATCAATCTCACTCTCCATGTGTGTGTTGTGTTCACAGGTGTGGCTTCAGGCATCATACACTGACCTCCTTTCTACAGGTGAGAGACAGGCTGTGGATCTCCGTCACGCCACAACACAACAAGGCTTCATACAGAAGAACAGGATTGCTCTGAAGGCTGTAACATGACAGCAGTATCAATGTCATAGGAAGTGAGAAAGAGAAAAGGCGCAATGGAGCGGTCGTTTGTGAACACGTCTCAGTGGTCTGGGAGTCCGAGCATCAGTACGGGATCTCTGGACGTCTCTGTGAGGTCTGCGGTCTTCACCGATGACACACATTCATCCTGCAGCACTAAACTCTTACGCCCCAACAGCTTCCTCTCATCAAACTACACCGCCGTTGGTGAGTACACGTGTTTCCACTTGCTCTTGTGGGGTTAAACTGAGGATATTACAACAGGTTTTTCACATGAGCTTCTTTGCTTTTGATGTGTTTGGGATTTGTGTTGCGCAGTTGATGTCAACAAACATATCAAGAAACTACACAAATAAACAAAACTGAGTGCTTTCATCCCTTCATTATCAGTGCTGCCGCTGGTGTGAATCATATATTCTCATGTGAGGGTTGGGCTAAAGCTGCACAGCGCTGGTCTTACGCTGGTTTTGGGTGCATCTGTAAAATTCATGGACGCAAAATCAAATCCAAAGTGGGTGTTGTTGAGGCTCCGTTGGGTTTGATTGTGTACAGATGTTTGTCACAAGCCTGATGAGTGAAATCTGTCTGTGCGTGGTGCGAGCGGAGATAATGTACAGAAGTAATTTAGTTTCTTTCTGTAAGGACCAGTGCTAGAGCAATAGTGAATGATGTGTAGAGGACACATGTCAGGATTCATCAACTCCAGGATGACATGAGAGGAGGCAGTATAATGTTTAATGGCCCAGCAAGACTTGATGATGGAGACGGTCATGAGCGGACGACAGTGAGGAGATAAGAGCTGAATAAACATCAGCTGATGTGATCGTGATGCTAGACGCCTACATGGAATCGTCCTGGATTGACTTGTTTGTTGTCAACAGTTTCTCTACTGTTTTACTCACAAACGTGAACATCCTTAGAATTCAGCTCATCACTGACATACAGTTTGAGAATGATATCAGTCACAAACTCATTCATCAATAAACAATATTGACATGATTTTATTCTCACTAGTTCAGCACGAGCAGATGTTTCATCATGGATGTTCAGAACGATGTGAGGATTATAATATGATGGTCACAGTTTATAAACAACACTTACATATTTACGACGCAGCTGAATCTATCTTTTCAACATGTAGAATGTACTGCAGGTAGCCTCGTGACGTACATCTGATGTAATCGTCCGGCTCACTAGGTTTCAGTTATGTGTCTTTACGTATGGTTATATGGGCTGTTGATTCCTGTGAAACATAAACACTATATCAAAAATAACATAAACATACATTATCAGCGACATAAGAAGAATATTCTACACATCACTAGATATATCATCTTCAAAATATTTGAGAAAGCAACATGTGGTCAATGTCAATGAGTGTGTTTCAAGAATCAGCCTATAAAAGAAACCTGTTTACATGTGTTTACATGCATACAAAAAAAAACGGCTACGCAGAAAACCGCATTTACATGGAAATTTGAGACTTGCCAGGTTTCTCACGTACAGTGACATTTTTGTCAGTGACTGTCAATGGCCTGAGTAAAAGGGTAGTTATAACATTTAAGGATAAATGCCACAAAATTTGCGCAGTTTATATATTTATTTGACATCAAATCTGTACATTGCTATTTTAAATACTTTGCAATGTGAATGAATGTCTGATTAATATAAAATCCCAGAGAAAATGTCACAGTCATCGCACGGTGTCACTTTATTGTCATTAAAATGTATGAAATATATAATCTATGAATGAGACTAAAGCGTTAAGGAAAGTGATGGACTGCTGCAGGGCGCACACAACACCTTTACTCACCAGATATCAAATATATGAGGAAGTGAACTTCTGTTCATTTAACATCTGTCTTAATTACACACATTAAAGTGTGTTCACACCACAAACAGGATCTGTTGGTTTTAATTAAGTGACCGGCCTAAAAATAGAACTAATCTACCATGATCTCAGCATCTGAACAACTCTTACCGCAAATGACCGAGCCGCATCGAGGAGAAGGCGGAAGACTGTGTAGTCCAGTGACTTTAAAAAACCTGAATGCGTTTTAAAGACACGCAAGTGTTCTGTTAATGATTTTCTTTGAGCCCGACTCATTTATCGGTCTGCTGATTTTATTGGCTGATATGAGCCTGGCGCAGATATATCAGCATGGGCGTATATGGCGCAGATATGCCACCGATGTTTTACAGAACAGAACATATGACACAGATAAAGGGCTGGTTTCCCAGACAGGGTTTAAGACCAGTCCTAGACTAAAATAAATGTAAGAGCGCTCAAATCTGAAAGTAGTAAACACTGACATGTTTTAAAATTAAAAAGTGCTCTTGTTTCGTCTCAAAATTCACACCTGGAAAGCTTTTTTGTAAGTAATGATTGTAAATCTGCTTAAATGTCCTACTTTATCTAAGGGCTAGTCCTGGTTTCAACTAATCCCTGTCCTCCCTGTGGAGGCTGTGATGTCTTAGTTTGTCCAACAGAGCGCGCTCTAGTGTTTACCTCTGGTGACCCAGGTCAGTGTGTGACACTCTGATCTTCACACAAACACAAACATTCTGGTTCGGCTCTAGTGGGTCAGATAGAATGCTATAAAGTCAATAAATGTTCCCGTGTTTTTATTTGTTTGCTTCATCATTAGGGCCCTATGATTTCCACCAAATTATCAAAATTTGAATACATACATAAAAAAGACTCATTTTGACCATAAGATTTATTGTTTAATTCCCTGCCTCCATTACATATCCTCATATCATTATGTGTTCATCACATCATTTGAGTGAATGTGTTTACATATAAACTGGTACTGTACTATAATATACACACAAAGAATATCGGCTGGTATATTAATATCAGACTTTTACTTCCTAATATCGCCCCCCTAAAACCCCATATCAATACTTATTGTGATGAACAAGTGATGCACACAATCGATGTGTTATTCTCCAGTGCTGTCATCATTAGATCCTGTATAACTAAAGCTAGAGGTTTTATACATACAGCTCGTCCTCTTGTGACGATCATACTAATCTCTGACACTGATCTAGGGGCAGTTTCACAGACAGAGTTTAGTTTAACGCAGGACGAGGCCCACGTCAAATTATAGCATTTTAAAAACATGCCTCACAAAAATCATTGCTTGTGTGCATTTGGAGACAACACATTGGCAATGATGTATTTTAAGAATGTATTTTTTATGTCGGTGCAAGTTTAAACAGCTCTAACATTTATTGTAGTCCAGGACTAGTCTTAATCCTTGTCCGGGAAAACCAACGCAAGAGTTGATCTTGTGTGTGCAGGTTTGTTTGTGTCAAACATTGTTTTACTATCAAAGACTTTTGTTCTTCATACTTCTGCTTTAGTGAAAAGCACATATTTGATGCTCATTTATTCTCTCATGTTTTCTGCATGAGTGGTCTTCACTTTACTCTCTAAACTATATGGATGGCAGGTTTATCTCAGTGAATTCCAGCGCTGACTTGTCCCAACAGGCTCCTGTCAAACCACCAGGACAAGAGCACAGCAAAGAGCACATTAATCTTCATCTCATGACCACACACACAGACAACACATGCACACACACAGCACACGCACGCATGCATACACACACAAACAAACACACACAGCACATGCACGTACACACGCACACACACAACACACGCACATACACACACACAGCACACACACGCACACACGCACACACACACACACACACACACACACACACAGCACACACACACACAGCAGACACACGCACACACACACACACACACACACACACACACACACACACACACACAGCACACGCATGCATACACACACACACGCACACACACACACACATACACACACACACACACACATACAAACGCACACACAGCAGACACACACACACACACACAGCACACACACACACACAGCACACGCATGCATACACACACACACACACACACACACACACACGCACAGACACATACACATACAAACGCACACACAGCACACGCATGCATACATACACACACGCACACGCACACACACACACACACACACACACACACATACACACACACACACACTCTTTTCTGATGCTCATTTTATCATAAAGATGAAAGTACAGTCATCTCATCTTCATATCCACCAGAGGGCAGAATTCATCTTCAGTGAATGATGGAAGAGTGTTTTGATATGTCGGACACTAAAACAAATCTTCTAGATATCCACAGTGACTGTGGAGAAGTGATTCTATGACTCTCACAGCGATCATAGTGTTGTACTCATCTTACAAAACATGCTTTAAAGTTTTCAAACAACACATGTCACGCACAAGAATGTATGATTGACACGTGCTGTTATTTTGTGCTCTCAGGCCACACACACACACAAAGAGTGTGTCATTCATTCATGTGTATTTCAGCATGTTCAGCTGTGTGTGTGTGTGTGTGTGTGTGTGTGTGTGTGTGTGTGTGTGTGTGTTTTATGTATGTGTGTGTGTGTGTGTGTTTGTATGTGTGTGTGTGTGTGTTACAGGATACCCTCGGGTGTGAAAGTCACTAATAATGATGTTGTATTAATATTCCCACAGCAGTATTGATCTTCATAGCACATCTATTATTCATTTCAGTTCTTATCTCTCTTCAGTCTGTATTCTGATGTGTTTGGGATATGGAGCTATAAAAAGATGAGTCGTCCTTGTTGAATAATTAGATTTTCTCTTTCTTTTCTCAGCGGTTTTCAAACGTGGCTCAAGGTCTCAGTATAATAACACGTACACCTCATTATTTCTGCTGGCGTGTGGATTTGACCGGATTTATATTGATGATGACGATTTGTGTGATTGCACAGCAAACTATTGAGCGCCTCTGTGTGCACAAAATCATCAAAAAATCATCTTATGAGGTGTATACACTGAATCATCACACCGCTGAATGAGGCCAGTCGCTTCAATCCCTTACAGCTCCAGTGTGTGTTGAAGCAGTCTGTGCGTGACGCTTTCTGAACACACGTGAGCTTCCCGTGACCCTTTTCTTCTCCTGCAGAGAATCACACACATACTGGCCTGTTTTCAGACTAAAATATGGAAAGCACATCCACCGTTGCCTTTAAATGAACATACATTTAGTCATTTACATTTAGTCATTTGGCAGACGCTTTTATCCAAAGCGACTTACAGTGCACTTATTACAGGGACAATCCCCCTGGAGCAACATGGAGTAAAGTGTCTTGCTCAAGGACACACTGGTGGTGGCTGCTGGGATTGAACCAGTAACCTTCTGATTACCAATTCAGTGGTTTAACCCACTAGACCACCATCCCCATACACTGGGACTGGGTTGTTTCTACCTGACATGGGTTGATAAAGAATATAAAAACAGCATTTCTACAGCATAACTTGAGTCAAAATCAAAATCAGTCAAGGCGTGTGAATGCCTTGTATATATTAACATGTATTGTTGTGTTATGAAGATCATAATACAGTGAGCTTAAGTCAAACGTCCTGGGCTTGATCCTCAGACTGTTGACATGTCTGTATGAGACTCAACTGTGATGTCATAAAAACAGATTTTTCATATTTCCAACATAAATGAGTCAGTCAATATCAATATTTCCTCCAAAGATGTGCTGTATATACCCCATATGTGACCCTGGATCACAAAACCAGTCTTAAGTAATACAGGAACATTTGTAGTAAAAGACAAAAATACATGTATCGTTCAAAATGATCGATTTTTCTTTTATGACAAAAATGGTTAGGATATGAAGTAAAGATCATGTTCCATGAAGATATTTTGTAAATGTCCTATATTAAATGTATGAAAACTTTATTTTTGTGAGTGGAAGACCTGCTACAGTGCCCCTAATTCACAACTTCAAAGGCAATTTTCTCAATATTTTCATTTTTTGCACTCTCAGATTCCTGAGTTTTAAAAGTTTGTATTTCAGCCAGATATTGCCATATTCTAACATCTCATACATCAATAGAAAGAACATTTATTCAGCTTTCAGATGATGAAAAATCTTAATTTCTCAAAATTGACCCATAAAACTGGTTTTGTTGTCCAGGGTCACATATATAGGATTTCCATTGATGTTTGGTTTGTTAAGACACTACAATATTTGACTGAGACACAACTATTGAAAACTCTGGAATGTGAGGATGCAAATAGTCCAAATCTTGAGTAAAAGGTGTTAGCTTGTGTCCATCAGAGGTGCCGTAGAGCTCAGCTGAATAAGGTTGGTCTGACTCTCTCTCTCTTCATCCCAGTAATGATGTTATGGAGAGCAGAAGAAACCCAAAGCTTTACTTCTATATCAAACTTGAGTGGAGCGACCGCAGCGAGTGATGTCTGTAGACCTGTTTCTGGTCACGTCTGCTGCATCCATTCACAAAAATAAAGCATCTGCCAAATGGATATTGGTAAATGTAAGTTGTTTGGGTAACACTTTCCTTGAAGCATGTATGTATAATACAAGTTTAGTATAGTTTTAAAGCATTGTAATGTCTTATAAACAATTGTTATTACGGTTAAAACATAATAACACTTATCAGTTCATTTTTACAAAACGTTTTAAAAAACAAATTAATTTTAAAAACATTTTAAATTGGTTATACTTCTTTACAACTACATATAATGCATCACAACACACATTATGAAGAATTATAATGCATTTTATCCTTTAATAACCCTTTATAATGCATTATACATACATGCTTGGTACATTTAAGGTATATTGATGGCCCCAAAGCTAACAGACATAAAACCTTCATTCTGATGAGTCAAATGTTGACAGTCACAGGAGACATGCAGAACTTCATCATACATCTCTCATTTCTAAATCACTTCGCATCAATACAGAACATGTGTAAAGTGAATACACTTTCATCTGACAAACACTGCTATCATAACAACATCTCAGCTTTCATAGCTCACAGCTAACACCTTTCACACCTAAAGTCTGCTTTCACAGCTTTAATAAACATGTTCACAGATATCTGACAGCAGCAGAATCATCACACACCGTACAAACAGAAGAGTTTGAGCAGCTCATATCACTGGGCTCATATGAGTTCAACTGGTAATTGATGCACACTGAAATCAAACATATTCATTTTACACAATATTTGTAAGATAAATGTTTTTCCGTGTATTTTTGAAATACGGTCAAAAACTAAAAATTATGG